>VXAW01011654.1:299410-389504 GCA_013399735.1 Tyrannus savana
CATAGCAAAGAGGAACCATTTACAATTTAAACTTCTTTAGGGTTTTGATGTTAGTTGTTCTTATAAAGAGACACACTAGGAAAACGGGCTACTGCTTAGAATGCTCATCATTTTCTCATCAGCCTATTTTCTCTTTTATAGCCAAATCACTTAAGGTTTCTATTCCTCTTTCAAAAATAATGATTTCCTTTTCAAATTACAAATATTTAGAATAGCATGAAAATCATTCCTTTACACACTGGTGTTACTTGACGGCAATGATAACACAGCTATATCACGTACACATGGAGTGAGAGAGACAAGTAAAAGAAAAAATGTCATAAAAGAAGTGAAGTTGGTGTTTCTGAAGAACCTTTCATGGTTTGCAGGGCCGGGTTCGGGGGTGCTGTTGGCAGTGGTGCATTTGCTTGTGGTCAGACCTTCTGCTGGGTTTGAGCTGTGCAGTGTACAGAGACAGCTGCGGTAGGCTCAGGCTTAGGCTGTTTTAGGCTCAGGATTAGGAGAAGATCAGATAAAGAGACAAACTGATTGCAAGATCCTGAGGAGGTGATTGAAAGTTGGGATTGAGACCGGTGCAGGTCTTACTGGGATGGGGATTAAAGTTTAGGAAAAGAGAGATGGAAGAGCTCGTGTTNTAACAGTCCCAATTTTTAAACCACACTAATTGCATTGCACACTATGAACAGGATTTCACCACTCTTGGAAGACTTAAGATATAAATTTATATGAAATAGCAGAATCTGTAATACAAATATAAGCTTTACAAACTGTAGATTAAAGGTCTCAGAAACATGAGGAATTAATATTAAACTTTAGCATACTAATGTTTTCATCTGTTCTGAATTGCTCGTCCGGCTTGATATCCATGAAGCTCTGTATTTCGTATAAGTTTTTGCTATAAATTACTTTTTCATAAACAAGTTTTCATTCCTGGCAACTAAGGATACATCAGAAGCTTTCTCATTAAAAAAATTTATTACTTATCATACTGCTGCATTGGTTTAAAGAGATTAAAAATTGAGTACACGACATGATTACCTATTTAATTGAATGTAACAGGAAATCTGAGCTTTTTAGTTCCCAGCCTCATTGCTGCTTGCACTTGTGTTTTACAAGGCTTTTTAGTTATTACTATGAAGTTCAAATGATACCATTGTTTCAGCAAGATCCATTAATTTGCTTTTATGAAAGCTTGAAAAAAGATCTTGGAGCCTTAATGAATGTGTTTAAGTGCAATACTCTGGACTGCTTTTACACCAATATTCAAAGTATTACTCATCCCGGGTTTTTAAATACAGAGGATTTTTTCAGCATTATTGCTCAATTATTTGTGCTCTGTTTATGCAGATATGATATTTGTGTGTACATGGTTTCTTATTTCCTGCAGATACCATGTGAATAATGTCTACTTTGAGGGCCCTCACTTTATTTTAAACATCAGAGGTCAATATCCCTCTTGTGTTGGAGCATTTCAGAAACAGAAAAAGCAGACCTTCCCTTCCCTCTTATTGTCCTTCAGACAGTCTCCTTCAGTGACAACTACTCTCCTATTCCAGTTTTTCCCAAAAAATTCATATTGATTTGCTGCAAACGAATTAAGCTTCAAGTACTAGAAACATGCAAAGTTTTGGTAAGTGTTTCAAAAATCCCTTACCAGTGTGATGAGCTGGGAGCTCCAGTCTTCTTCCCTCGGCTGCTATACCCACACTTCCTCAGGGTGCTCAACAGGCTGTTCCTAAACCCAGAGATGACGAGAAGCTCTACTTGAGCTAAGCTGTAGTAAACCTGCCCATGCACATGCATTCTCCTGTCGTTCTCCTAAAGGTAGGGAGAACATTTGTCTCGTCTGGAGGTTGACAGAACAACAGTTTCCTTTCTCTCACACTAAGCAGTTTCCTAAAATTCGAGGTTTTGGTCTGCTTTACAACATAAATATGTGAAATGGCCTTTCAGCATTCCTGTCTTGCAGCATGATACACAGCACAGTGCAGAATAAGGGGGACTTGTTCCTCTGTAGAGCCTTTGGCACGTTTTTTATAACGTAAAAAAATTTGTGCAGTGCATCTGAAAACTGCTAAGAATGATGACAGTTTTCCCCCTGGCTCTGAGCCAAGCCTTTTGGCACCTTCACTGTTAAGGAATATGCAAGTGCTGGCTGAAAATGTGGAAAGATCATCACAACATACCATCTTTACACTGTGTGTGAAGCTTTAGACTTTCTGGTTGGTTCCAGCTGCAGAGTTCAAAGTTCACATGTTCATGTAGAGTGCAAATGTAGTGCCAAAGGTTTATTTTAAGGCATATGGGCTCTTCTGTATATTCAGGTTGGTTTGTACAGCAAACAACCTGAATATGCATGCATATTTTGGTTTTGCTTTTAATGAGGGTTGAGGATTTTGAAATTTATGGTGTCAGAGTGATTTCTGCTTCTCAGAGGTAAGGCAAGGTATTAGCATATCTGTCACATCTAGCTCCTTAAAAGACAAGCACGAAGCACGTTGGAGGCCACAGAGGGATTTGTATCTGTTTAAAAATGGGAATGGTTATAAAATGCCAGAGGTATTAGAATGCCATGCCATGCTCAGCTTGGGAAGGTCTTCGTTGTAATAATTAAAATTTCCATTCTTCTGTACAAATGATAAGTTTGAGCAGTCTGCTGAGGCTGCTGTAGGAGATTATCTGCTTGAATTTGACAACCAAGGGTGATTAACATTTTCCTTGTAAATGTAGCAGGCAAAGTGTGAGCACATAAACCATTTGAAGGACTGATGTTCCCTTACAGTGTTGCAAATAATAGGTTTGTTATTGCTTTATAAAATTTCTTCAGCTGGTTTCAGTACTGATGAAAATGATTACTGTAGGTATTCCTGAATTATATTTTACCTAAATTATAGTATGTTTTTAATCTAAATCAAAAGATGGCTTAAATGAGGGAAGCATCTGTGTGTGCAAATAGAAATTGGAAGGAGCCTGAGCAGTTTGGAAGGTATAATTTTATAAGGTCTGGATTCTGCTTTGCTTCAGGCAAGTCACATAATTTCACTGGTACTTCCTGGATTATAAAAGACAAAATAAAGTAGAGGAGATAATCAATATTTTGCTGACTACCCAGGTATTAGACTGTTTATTGAGTGGATTTGTGTAAAGTCACTGAGAAAGAAACCATATGGAAGTGATGATGATATTAAGAGTTGTTGTTATTAATAAGACTGTTGACTAGAACTGTCCTTTTTGATCAGCTGCTCCTTTATCCAAAGAGAAGTTTTTAATTGGGAAAAGTGAAGAGAGCTGCAATTTATATCCACAGATAGCATAATACTAGAAACTTCTGGGCAGGCAGCACTGCCTGCTGTATACACAGCCTGTTTGGGGAATGTAAAGCCATTAAATTCTACAGTTACTGCAGGGATTGTTTTGCAGAGGTAATGTTCAGCTTCCACTGGGCATCTATCACGGCTAGATTTAACAGGGAAGGGGAAAAAAAAGAACAAATCCAAAAAAAGCCTTGCTGTTTCTGAATTATTATGGAAATGCAGTAAGGGGAGGGCTTGTGCTGCTGACAAGGGCATGCTGTCTCTTGCTGGACCAGGTCCTGCAGCACTCACTGAGGATCACCTACAAAAACTGGGGGAAAAAAAAAGCTTATTTGAACATGCCAAAGCCAGCCCATACTGCAGCTCTGAGACCTGTTAACTTTTACATTTGCTTATTCTCTTCTAACAAACCCAAACAATAACACCAGTGTAATAAATGCACAAACCACCAGCTGTGGCTGACTTCACTAAAAAAGTCCAGCACAACTCTTCCTCCCAATTCAGCCTGTAGCCAAAAGCTGAGGGCCACAGAAGATTTAGCAAGAAGCACAAGATCTCACTCTTGTGTTTTCAGAACTTAACTGTAGCAAACTTTAACTCCAGCCTTAAGGTACTCAGATAACAAGCAGTTATATTGAAGACAAAGTGGCACATTCACCCCCAGCACCAACTCTCATCGCACCTCAGTGGCTCCCTAAAGATATAGAAAGGGGTCTCTGCTCTTTTCTCACCCTTTCCTCACTACCACTGCAACAAACCTAAACACCCTGTAGTCCCTCCTGCCAGAACTACCTCTTGCGCCACACTAACTGCTCCTGGAGGGAATTCAGCAAGAAACCAATTGTTGCCTTCTCAAGGGGAGAAAAGATGGCAGTGCTGACACCAGCCTAGAAGGAAAAATGTTGCCTCACAGAGACTTTGATGAATTTGTCATTACTTCAGACCTAAAGCAGCAGCAACTGTGAGATCCCGCCGTGCTGACTGTTCAGAAGCTATGGCAATGCTCTGTGCATTTCCACACGCTGCCAGGCCTCAGGCAGGATGATTAATAGCCCTCTCTCACAGCTCTGTGAATGGGAAGATAACGACAGTGACAGATCACAGTGGCTCAGACTCTCCTAGTTGCCGCCGGCCTCTGGAAAGTTACAAAACGCTGCGATTTCTTTAGGTGTGTCAGCATCCCTGGCTCTAGTCAGAACCCACAATTACAGCTCGGTGCTTGCAACTCTCAGCTGACAAAACATCCTTTAACAGTCTAGTAAAGCACTGATCAGAGTAAGAGAGTTAAAAGGTCAATCAACAACTAAGTCATAAATGTTTCATTTAAATGTAACAAAAAAAATTAAACCACTTTTTAAAAATACTTTTTTTTTTCTTTTTTAAACTCTTGAGCTGGCAGGACAGATCTGCCCTTTCAGAAAGAACTACGAGCCAGTCATTTTGTCCCTGGCACATCCCTTCCTGATCTTAAAAAGTTCTCATCTCCACTAAATCTAAGCTCCTAGAGGCATCCTGATAACTAATAAAGGCAAGTCGTTCATGCTATCCTCTAGAAAAACCAAGCCTGCTTTCAGATGCCTTGCCTGCTCGGAAATCCTTGCAAATTCAATTTGCATGGTTAATTAGCATCTATGCCCTCACACTGCACTGTTTACAAGAACCAGTCCTTATTACACAGCCATGCATCTGTATTTCTTCTTCTTCTGAGTATACACTGTGCATTTTAATTCTTGAATCTGTTCACTTGCTGGTTTGGGCGTGAGACACACACTTCAACACTTTGAAGTGGCAGCCTACCACCTTCATGTCTGTTTTGCTCAGCTGTATTTATGATCCAGCTCTTGAAATTCCTCTCCATAAAGCTTTTCCGAAATACCTGAAATCCATCATAGCTCCACCTGTACAACTGTGCAAAGCCTTTTGATCTTGTGAGCAGAAATGACCCTGGAAGCTCATACAAATTCAAGAGGTGACACATCGAGGTATGGAGGGCAGGGAAGCTGAAATGTGAGAGCTGTTCAAAAGAATTCAAAATAATTATTTTTTTTTTATTAGAATTTGTACTTGTTTTCTTCCCTTTCTATTTGAGCATCAATTTAGAGCACCTGTCTGCCTACAGCTCTGCTCAGCCTCTCTCTTGCACACACGGTTCAGGCATGCAAGGGAAATGCCACCTTACAGATGGGGAATGGGGCAGACACACACAAGGGTGCTGGAAGAATTAGATATCACACAAGTAACGCAGCAACCTATTGCAAGAGTTTTTAACATATCCTCCTAGGTATATATTAGCTCTCTATTTGCGTCCATAATGGATCAGTCTAAGTTATTTCAGAAACAAATTTAACACAACCTGCAAATAGCCCAGATGCTGCTGATGAAACAGCACTGGAAAATCTGGTAGGGCAAAATCATCTGATCAAGACTGACAAATAAAGAAATAACCCTATCTCTTTCATATCCTAAGCTTAATACCTAACAATTTAATTTGCCTTTTCTTTGTTTGCTTATTCCTTGCATGTTCCTCACACAACAGATTTTTATTTGAACACATCCACACCCCAAACCAGTGCCATGGTGTGCCAAGGAACACCACTCTTGTCTGGTGACTTAGAAATACATGCTCCAAGAGGCTGCAAAAACTCTGGGGTGTTTTCCTCCGGGGACTGCTCGTGATTCATTAGAGATGCCTCCACAGGGGGTGGTCAGAGGGCCTCAGACTTCTCAGTTTTGGGACAACACACCATTTTTGGACCTCTCCACACCCACACTAAAGCAGGCCCAAAACATTACTCCATGTCTTCTTATTGCTGTTATTGAAAATGCTGACCTGGGACTATCTGTACTGATAGTCTACAATTTGTTTTGAAATTATGTAAATTTTACATTTACTTGTTTGATTTTATTTTTTATGGATTCTTGACTGTTTTGATATGCTTCAGCCACTAATAAGAGACAGTATCATTTTAAGACTGGTCATAGTAGATTTCTGTTCCATCATAATAAAGTCCCTGGGTAATGAAAGTTTGGAAAACATCATATTAAACTGCATTAAAAAAAAATTAATTCTCCATTTTCCAATCCACAGAGCCACAATATCTGGTTATGTGAGCACTGGAGTGCAAGGTGCATATTGCTACAGCAAGGGTGAGCTCTGTCAAAAATGACCACCCTCTAAATTCTTTGGTGACCAAGCCAAAGTCCTGGAGCTGTTCAATAAAAAGCACAGTTTAACACAAAGCATGCACTGAATGCTGTGTAATCACTGAAGGGCTGGTGTCCCATGGAAGGAGGGGGGTTTCTGTCATTTCCCTTGCCCGGGAGGAACACAAGCTCTGTTGGGGTTGCTCTGAGGATGTGACACACCCCAAGGGCAATGAATGGGTCAGACTCAAAGCCCAGCCAGTGGGTGGTCAGCAGCACACAGCTTGGTCTGAGTACACACTGAACCTTTCTCTAGTGCACACCTTTGGTTTTTAGAAATCCAGGGGTTACAGGCTTGCACAGAGATTGGGAAAAATGCATCTAAACAGAGACTTAAAGAATTCTGCGTGCAGGGGTCTATTATTGATGCTCTTGTTCCTTCAGCAATCAACAAAATACGTTCCTCATAAATAGCTGCACTTTATAGACAAATAAAAGGCATGACCCCTGCCCCAAGCTGTTTGCAGTGGAATGAGGAAACATGGCAAAAGGCAGGGAAGTGGAACAAGAGAACTGATACAGCACAGGGACAAGAGGGCACCTGCTTTCATGGTCCAAGCATCCTGCTGTTTCCATCTTTTAAAACACTGGCACGAGCATTCAGGACCATGCCTGCCCTACCAACACCAACATGCCAGCATGGCAAGCCTAACTTTGGCATGAGTGATTCCCTTCTCTAAATCCCTCTTTTCCTCTGCTTGCAATGCTATTGTTGCCATTAGATCTTACTACATATTAATAACCATGCATCCATTCACTCTGATTCCAGAAGGGAAATACCAACTACATGGTAGCTGACAGAATGAGACTTTATTAACAGGTCTTAACATTTCACTCATGTTTCCAACTTCACCGTGGTTTTTGAAACAAGGAGAAAAGAAGTGATCTGGCACTCAGCCATGCCAATACCCTATTGACTTTTTTTTTTCGCTTAGATTAACCAATAGTTTGACTCTTGAGCTGTCACCTCATCCCTCTGCCAGCCATCCATTCATGACTTCTCGTCCCCACCTGTTTGAAGCAGAGCTATTCACCACCAGTGCAGTGGGCTTAATCACCATGCAGCCTTCTGTGATGAACACTCATGAAGCTCAAATAAGGATACTGAGGAGAAGCACACAAAGCACCATGTGAGAATTTTAATCATTTCATGGGCTTCTGCACCACAGCTCCGCTTGGCAGCGCTCAGTATAAGAAAGACACTAAGCTATTAGAGAGCGTCCAAAGGAGGGCAGTGAAGGTGACGAGGGGCTTTGAGGGGAAGCACCAGGCCTGACAGAGTTCAAGAAGCATATGGATGATACTCTCAGGCACATGGTGTGACTCCTGGGGAGGGTCCTGTGCAGGGCCAGGAGTTGGACTCGATGACCCTTGTGGGTCCCTTCAAACTCAGCCTATCCTGCGATAAGAGCCACACAGACAGCGGCTTTACAGCCCCGTTCACTTCAACTGCTTGCATGAAATACAAACATGTATCACACTGTGCAGGGCCAGGCCTGCCACCACCCTGCATCATGACTCTGGTAGTCACCCAAGTTAAAAAACCAGTATTTAGAGTTCAAACTCCTTGACCTGAGTATTTTTTTACCTAGTTGTAGAGCCCCATACTGTCTTATTTCTCTGCTCTTTCTGCTGTTCTCTCTTTGGAAATGTAACAATATATTTTCAACAACATTAAAGGTCAGTCCATGTAAAAACAGATATCCATCTCCATATCCCAAGGCAATTATCTCAGTTTAGTGTCTCAGGTCCACAGACAAGCTTCTCATATGATAATAAGAAAAGCAAGTTAGTGGCCAAAGTTTAAGCACACACTTACACCTTAGCTATGCAAAAACAATCACTCTGAATTGCCATGTTCTATTAAAAAAACCTACCCTTTTAAACTTAAAACAAGTAGTTACCAGGACAAAAAGACTATTTATGCAGCAAATTGCATCTTCATTTTTTTAATGTCATATAGTGTTACAATTTTAAACAGCATAACGTGTACATAGAAACAGATCCTACTTAGCAGTATGTGAGATGTATGCACATGGAAACACACATAATATAAAGGGAAGATTCAGTTACAGATATATTTTTTTCCCTCTATGATTCATTTTCTTAGCATCTCTTAAAATTAGAGCTTGAATAGAATGTACTTTCTTGCATGTATTTGTGAGTAAAGGCTGGCATATCCTTTACAACTGTTTTTCATCCTTCAATGGCCTGCAGGGTTTATTTATTATTTTGTTATTAAGGTGACCACAAAAGCCCCTTTCATTCTCACAGGCACTGAACCCACACAATTCTCTTTCCCAGAACCAGGGCTGTTTGTTCACTCTCCCATGCTCCATCTCCAGGCCCACCAAACTGCTTCTTCCCCATTTCTCAGAGGGTTGACCAACTTCTTTGACTTGATACCAAACATGTTGATCCACTTACAAATCTATGGGACTAAGTTCATTTCATCTGGGAGTCACCAGATACTTAAAACTTGTCCTTCTGTGTTCAAAGCACTTAATTATCTTTCCCACACACTACCTGCTCTGATTTTTTTTTTTCCAGGAAGATTTTTCATTCTCCCTGCTCCAAACCAGGCTGCTTTTCTGCAACCAGAAGACAAAAAAATCTCTTTACTACTGCTCCCAGCTTTTCCTGTGTATATCTCTGTCTTGAACTATATGAACATGAGAGAACACTGCAGATACTACGCAGAAACCAAGTTGCCTACATGCCCATACATGCACAGAACAACCTGACAATAAACAAACGTGTCTCTAGAGGACAGCAGCATTTGCAGTTCCAAAGAAATTATTTTCTATATTTAGACACCACTAGATCATGCTTTCATGCTTCAGTTCATGAAGAGACCCAGAAGGACAAGGCCAATCCATTTCTTCTTTAAGTTACTGACAGGTGATTTCAGCTACAGCAGCTCTGGCTGCCAAGTAACAGTTTGCGATTAAACTGTAAATAGATCTCGCACCAAAAAACACACCAAGTGGACTACAAAGAAAGGCATGTGTTCAAGAAAGTTCCCCTTGAATAGAAACATTCATTCGGCATGGGAAACCAACCAAACAAACAAACCAAACCCACTTTCTCAATTACCTATGCCTGGGAAGTTTCCTTTGGCAAGCCCACTGTATTTTTTTTTATTCCTGCAGAATTTAAACTCTGCCTGTAAAACAGGAGTTAATAACCTTGGTGGGTAAGAGTCAGGCAGCTTCCAAACAGTAACAAATGCAGGGGTTCTTCCAGAAACCGCTGCTGTCACCTTGTTGATAGAGCAAAACTGGAATGTCTACGATTCAGATCCAGCAACAATGCAGGGGGACAACACACAGAGAAATAAACAAAAACCACATCAACTTCAACTTGTGAGAACACAGAGCAGAAGGTAAGGGTAGACACAGGAAACACTGCAAAAAAAAAGAAGTAGGAAGGTAGGAAGAGCATGAAGAGTGGCACATTTTCCCAGATTCTAGGACTCTAATCCCACTCCCACTGAAGCTGGCACTGCTATCAGGAGGGGAAGAAGCAAAGTATCTCTGCTTTGCCTCCAGCTCTCTAGCAGCATATTCCTACCCCCTGCACTCTTCCAGCACAAGTATTTACATAACAGTACAGTGAGCTAGAAATAACTCAAATACACAATAACTAGCTATGGATGGAGCCTCCAAGGTCGATGAATAAGAGCAAAGAAAAAAGGGATAATTTCCTCCTCCTCCTCCTCAGTAGCTGAAGGAGGAAGTTAAAATGCCTGAATTGCAACCCCATGGCATCCACACTGTCTTAAAAATGCCATTTCTCCCTGGAGCTCTAACTCCACAGCATCCTAACCACTGCCACTCACCAACAGAGGTAATTCATCAACCGTAAAATTGTCAAAAATATTGACTAACCCTTTACACTTAAAGGTTCAGAGCATTAGAATGCATATGAACAGTGATTGCATTTTAAATGAGGCTGTAAGAAACTGGAGATGAAGATACCTCCCTATCTCTCCAGGATAACTGAGCAGTTGCCACAAATGGGGAAAGAAAAAAGAAGAAATGAAAAATCAAAGTGCAATAACCTATGTTATTACAGAGGTGAGCCTTTAACCTCTTTCTGACCAGTCCATCCCTTCTGACATTCAGCAGACAGCCAAGGTTTGTAAAGGGGGATTAGTGGAAAACTGCTTTCACAAGCGTATTGACCATCGGGGTTCTGGTGCATCGACTTCCATCACTGTCTCACAGGACAGCCAAGCAGCTCTGAAAGCCAATCGTACCTCATCTCACCCGCTCAAACACTGCTGCATGTACACAGGAATAGGTAGAGGCAACTTGTATCTGCCAGTCTCAACAACAAGATAGCTCTTAAAATATATTTTCCTACTCAATCAACATTTGCATTTCTCCCCCACTGTGTTATGCTTCTCAGAAACTCAAGTTCAGTCATCTACAAGCTTCTACTAAAAATCCACTTTAAGACTAAAATCCACTTTATCTACTAAAAAAAATTCCAGCTTTTGTGATGTGTGCCCAGTCTTCTGTACACTCATGCCAACTTTCGAAAACTGAAGCTATTTAATACTTAGGTCCATTGGGACTCAAATACAAATAAATCCATCAGAAAGCATCATCCTTATTTTCCTTCATCCTTATGCTGGACCATCTGTGCAACCCACTGTACAGCTAAAGGGGGGGGGGAGAGAAAAACCAAACAGAAAGGAGATGCTTGAACATTAAAGGGGTAGTTATTTGACATAAGAGCATTTCTGCTGGTGGTAGTGTCTTCAGCAGACAACACTTCTGAATTGAAGGAGAAAGTAACACTTGCTTTCAAGGGAGGCTTGTCTTTATCCATATCCTGATGGAAGCCTCCAGTACACAATCATATCTGCAAAATGTTTCCATCCCATTCGATTCTAAACCACAGTGACAGATGTTTAGACCATCACCTTGTTTAGAGATGTTGGACCATGTCCTTGCACCTTCATGAGGGCAGAAGTCAGTACATTCTTTGAACCAGTCTCATCTTTGTTTTTTCTGGTAGTAACTGTGTTATCAGGCAGGACAAAGAGACTAGTGTTAAGCTCTTTAATTCTGTTTCATGGTCTTAACAGCAAAAGCTGAGCACTTGCCGCTCACATTAAAACACAGGAGGAAAAAATAAATCATCCACGTTCTAAGCGGCACTTTTGGCATCTGAAATTCAGCCAAATCTACTGAACGCCTCCTTGAGCCACAGCCAGGTCCTACAGCGACTGCAGGTATCCCAACAGCCCTCGTGTGCCCCACAGCAGCAGCAGACATGGGTAACAACCAGCAACTGAGACAAACCCAGCCTCAGCGCTCCTGAAGTTGTCAGATTCTGAAAGATGCAGTGGGACTAGTCAAAGCCTAAGCCAGAAGGGTTTTACTTACCAAGGTCGATTTAATGATACTTTTTGTGCCACCTGTACTAAGACTGATGAATACGTTAGCACCACCATTTTATTAGTCTTGCTTTTACCTCAAATTTCCCATTTCTCTTCTCTGAAAGGTGTATCAAACTGCACAAAAGCCTTCCTAGTAGGCTGACTGATCTTAGAGAATTATGATTTGAAAGAGCTTAACTGTACATTTAAAAACATTTAGGTCATAATTTTTCCCCACTGTAACATAATTTTTAGTCCAGTTTAAGGGGTGTTTTTTTCCCTGAAACAAGCTTTTGAAAACTTTTAGTTTTAATCAGCCATTTACTCTCTTTTCTTCCAGCAGTTTAATTTGAAACAACAATTCATTTTTCATATACTTTTATAAATTGTCTCAAAGGTTGCATTACAGTGGGGACAACCCCAGCAAGCCATCCTGGCTTACAGCTGCTCCCTCCAAGGAGCACAAGCCACACAGCACCTTCTCTGCACACAGAGGGTTGTTTTCTACAGAGCACAAGATTTCTCTGCACAGCTCACCACTGCAAGTCAGCTCCACTTTACTCCTCTGTCTCAAAGAAACACAGTCAATTAGAGACCATCTTTTCTCTCTCAGTTCATACTAAATCCAGTTGTTAAGAGACAGCACAGAGCATTAGGCTTTAAAATGGTCAGTGAGTCATTTCTGCAAAGGCAGTTTGGGTCCCTCTTCCTCAGATGAGTTTTTCTGGACAGTTCTATTTTAGAAGGAAAATGGCATCATTAAAAATCGTAGCAAATGCACTGCGAGAGACAGCCTGGTTGCACTACCTCAGCACAGTACAGGGCAGACTGTGCTTCTAGATGCACATCCCTCCTTTCAAAGATCAACACTGGCACGAATCTGTCCCTCACTCTCACAGGCAGAAAGGTCAGCCAGCCCTCCAGAACCCTTTCCCTTCAGCTCCTCAATCCAGCCCTCAGCCCAGGAGGGAAAACAACTGAATTGCCAAATGACCTGAGCAGTACTTGTTCATCCTTCTCTGCTTGTTACATATGGGTACACCAAAACTTCTATGAAACTCCAATTGGAATAGACTCCAAAGTTTTAATTAAGTGGTTGTTAGATTTACATTGTGCCTAAATCACTACATGCAGTACTACAAATAAATTAAATGTGAGAGTAATACAAAGAGGATGGTCCTGTAGTTTAAGCCCCTCTTTCCACTTGCAAGCAAAACTATGACTCTTCATTTAGACAGCAGTTTTGCAGAAGTATAAATTGCCACTGCAGAGGCACTAAGCATTTTTTCCATATAAAACAAAACAGCCTTATTATACGCATAAAATATTCCAAGTTTCCACATTGTGCAACGTTTGTGAAAGCTTCCACTGAACACATCTTCATTTTAGTATTTAAAGCCACAGAAAGTTTGGAAATTGTTTTACATTATTCAAAAAGACAGAAATACGTACATTTCTTTAGTTTGCAATTAAAGGGAAATGGTTCTTCACTGCTGCCATCAAATTAAGTTGCAGGTTTTACTGGAATTAGCCTCTGCTTCATCAGCCTGTTTCAGCTGTTCTGGGTGTAATAAACATAGATTTCAATTTCCCCACAGTTCAGGCTAACAGACTGTAGATCTTGCCCAGCTAATACAGGGCAATGGATGAACAAATTAAAGCATGGAAGAGAGGGGATAGAAGGTGATGACAAGTCTGCTTACCAATCTTTAAAACCTTTTCATAAGATTCCTGCTGTTTCTATGGTGTCTCTTCTCCCCAAGACACTCAGACAGCAGGAAATGGGCAACACCACAGCCTGAAAACAGCTACCAGTTCTCCACACACTCTGTTGTGATCAAGCCCAAACACACGTCAAGGGGACACGCAGCCCAACAGGGGAGTCACCTGCACAGAACTGCAGGTCGTGCTCGCTGACTCCCCTCAGCCTTTGCTTGCAACTCTGCTTTGTTTACTCCCTCCCTGCTTGTCAGCTCAGAAAGGCACCCTGAGTTTCACACCATGTGCAGATTACGAGAAATTAGTATGGGACCTGTAAACCAGAAGCATTTGATATGGCTTGTGCAACCTACAGCAAGATGAATGTCTGAAGGATCCCACAAGGTGACCTGACTCCAGCCCTCCCACTAATATGATAAATGAATCCTGTAAAAGAAGGTCAGAGCAGCAAGCATTTTCGCCTAGAGGAAGTTCTGGCGCCGCTGTTCTCTCCCTACTTGCTGCCATCTCCTTTATTTAAAAAAAAAAAAAAAAATTGAAAACAAGTTTTAAAACCTTCTTTTAAGAATTCCATGCAAGAGAAATGTGCTAGACAGTTCCACATTTCAACCCTAAATTAAACCCCAAAGTACTTAGTTTGATAAGACCTTTACTCTACATAAAAGCATGCCAAGAGTCCAGATCTTCACTCTGTCCTGGGGAGGCAGGGCTGGCACTCTCCAGGCCTGGGAGGCTGACAGAAAACATCAAGGAACAGAATATAAAGCGTTCAAGTTTTCGTCTCTTTTAAATAAGCTTGGGGGAGGAAGCAACAAAAAACATTCCTCTTACTTTGTCACAGATGGGAATTTTTTCCCACAAACATCTTCCCAGACAAAAGGTTATTTTTCTTCTAAAGATGTTCACCCAAAGAGTGCCAACCATCTTCCTTACCCCGTGCCCCAGGCAGTTTTGCCGTTCTGGCAGCTCCTCAGTTCTGTGATAACAGTGTTTTACTGAGTCAAAACCAGAGTATCTGTTCAGTCTGAACAGCTTATTAGAAAGACGTTTCATTTTTTCATCATAATTTTTTCACAGTTTCATTGTATCCTCTGCCTAATTCATCTTCTCATTTACTATGCACTGTTATCCCAAACTCTTTCAGTAAGTATCTACTAGCCAGACCTACCAGTACTCCACCTGGGAAGACTAGAATATTTGCTGACTACCCAATAATTAATCTCGAGTCAAATGGCTCACCAGCCATGCTCAGCCTCTACAGAAACAGTGCTTTCTATGTTTGGGTCACTCTTATCAGTACCACTCATAAGAAATAAACAAACAAAAAAAAAAAAAACAAACCAAAACAAAATCAAACAACACTACTATGTATAAACAACATGCAACCTTTTGCACTTTTGATTCCAAATAACAATTAATTTAAGGCATTCCAAAATCAAGTGCTGTCCTCTGCACAGTAAGATGAAAAAAGAACCAGCAGACACTGATGTTTTTGGTGCATATTATTTTTCAAATAACTGCTTTTCTAAACAAGCCAACCATATGGATGTCATTTTTAAAAACTTGAGTCATACTGCCACACACTCTTCAGCATGACCTTCCATTACAAATGAAAATTGCTGTCAAGCGAACGTGAATCCTCTCTTCTGTTCCAAAAAGTGAAAGACAAAAAGCTGTTTGCTGTTAAACTGGCATTACCCAAATATCCTCCAGGTCCCCACACCTCATCATTACATAGTAATGCAAACCATTACAAAGCCATTTTAATTCAGATCTGAAAGATCTGAACAGTAGACAGCAAAAAACCAAAAATCATATCTGAATAATTACATGAAATACATGGATTGTGCAATTATTTCAGCAATTGCAGACTAAACACTGAGTGAACATCTGTGCTTTTATGTAGCCTGCCAACCCAGAAGGACCTACAGGCTCCATGAGGCTACCAAACAAGGACTGCCAACCTTGGAATCTGAAAACACAAATTTAAAACAGCTTCAAAGGGAACCAGGTTCAGGTTTGACTCTCAAGAACACAGTTCTCCACCTGAGCTGATGCTACATTCATTCCCTGCTCTGTGAGAGTTCATCAGCTGGACCCTCAGGAGCATTCAAATTCCCATGAATGGGCTTTCATAAAACAACTACCTACAAATCCATCACAGTCAGTCCCTCCAAACACTCAATTTCAAAGATGTGAGCAGCTAACCAGCCAGCAGCATCTGAGGGAGTAACACCATGTAAAACATTTATGACCATTAAACAGACTCTGCAACCCTTTCACAGCATTTCATTGCATGTCCTTTACTGCACTAAGACTGCATTTGTCTGCCTGAAGAATTGGTTTTCCTTAATTTTATTAGTGGTGAGAAAGGAAAAAAGTTCATTTGTATCCTGTTAAGATGGGTTTCAAACACGAAAAAGGGAGTCTTGCTTTCTGATCAAAGAAAACAAGCCCACACATCCTCATCTCATAGCTAGAAGGTAAAAATACAGGTTGAAAATTATTTCCCTCTACATTAATATGAGGTCCAAGGGACAAAATATAGCACATGCATATCAGCTTTGAGCAGATATCTAAAACACTGCAGTATTTTTGTACACTGGGAGCAAAATAATTACAACATGCCAGACTTTGCAGTGTACTCTCTGCTGACATGGTAAACATGGCCTTTTCAAACAGTCTGAGCTTATTCAGCCCATTTTACTACCAGTGCTGGATTGCTCTTGACAGGGTTTTTTCCAGTACTTCATCCAATTTAGTTTCAGATGCCCAGGGATGAAATGTGATTATTTTACTTGGGAGATAATCCACAGACTGAAGGGGGTCTCAGTGTCTAAGAAGAAATTAAGCCCCATGAACCCTAAGAGAAATTCAACCTGGCTTTCTGCCTTTTTTTTTTTTTTTAATTTCACCTAATCAGTCTTAGTCAGAGCCCTCATAAGTATAAACCGATTGTACCTGATGCTTTCATGATAAAGCTTGTAATCCATTAGAACGTCATCTGCAACCTCAAAACTCAATTTATGGATGACCTTTCAAGCCATCCGATCAAAATTATTCCCAGTCCCTTTGGTTAATGTCAGATCTGACCTGCAGACTAAGGCAGCTCATTAAGTGACGTGCTCAACTGTACATGCTGATGTTTCTCTCTGAAAAGGGAGCATATTTCTCAGAGGTTCCTCTTCCATTCCCATGGGAATCATGAACTGTGTCACACGTTTTATCTGCCACTGTCATCTGTTTTTGAGTTATAGCATCAGGAGTGACAGTCAAGGATACAGCCATGGATGCACTAAAACATTCCCCTAAGCCAAGCTGTGGGAAGATCTAACTCCCCTGTGATAACTAGCACTTATGGCTTATTGTGAAAAGTAAGAAAATAACGTGAAGGCAGGGTACTGCAAAGCAAGTATGGCATTAGACACACAGAAAGAATTCATAGGACTGGTTTATTACCATCACTGTGAAGAGATACGTCATCCTACTTTACATCTTTATTTACTTAACTCCACATTAAATGCATCAGACTAATCAATTACCTGACAGTGTTTCTAAATTAGTCTCCTTGAAGGATGTAACTGATTTTCTGAGAGCTGTGGCTCACAATATACTGATTTCTACTTTTTTCCCCCTCAGGTAAGAGCCCAAAGCAAGCTGCCTGCACATAGATCGGTCACATAACTGCCCAAAATGTTATTAGCAAGTGTTTATGGGGTCTACAGGATTCATAACACAAAAACTATATGCTCTGAGAGTTGGTCACTGTTTAGCCTGGAAAGAAAGAGTTACTGTCATCCTGCTTCATTTGCTGAGAAGGGCTCCTCTGCTTGGCTGAAACCTGAATGGAGTCCACTGAATTGCTTAGGCAGTGTCTTATCTCATACAGCCACATCCAAGAGACTTCATAATTCCCCAAAGCAAAGAACCCCAGCCAATTAACCAAAAATATCTTCCCAATCAAAGTAAGGATTAAGAAATTCCCAAGGGAAGGGCTTGTATCTGAAAAGCCCACAGCTGGGTTGGAAGCCTAGAAGGGGGAGCCACGGTCCCCCAGGTCCAGATCACCTCCTGCAAAAACAATACCTGCATGAAATTAAAGAACATAAAAGCCTTCACCAGGAAGCCCAGCCCATGCTGTGAGATGAGAGAAGCTCCTCTCTCCAAACAGGCAGAAAGGTAGATAACAGGAGCATTGTGCAGACTTTTTAAATTTCTTTCTATCCATGCCTTTGTGCAAGTGCTGTCTCCTTGAAACTCCATAAATTAGTACGTTTCCTTCTAGCTACTCTGAGGTACAGTTGATTTCTGCTTACTGCCAAAGCCTTCTGGGCAAGGCAATCGTTATAACCAGGGCTGAAACAGCCTCTGAGCCCAGAGTTCCCGTGTCCTTCTCTCAAGCACTGCTCACACCCTCAATTAAGCTGCACTTGCCAGCATGGGACACACCAGCTCCTGGTGCACATTGAAAAGGTCTCAGGAGAGCTGTGCTGGCTGTACAGCAAAAGCACAAGAGGAAAAGCCTAGACTGAACACCATACAAAAATGTTTATCTGGAGAGCCTGCCAAACCTGGAATGAAGCACTGATACCGCACGTGGCTGCTGATAAAGCCCACTTCACAACTAAGATCCTCACCAAGCCATAACAAGACAAAGCCAGCGGGCTGGAGTGAGCTTTGAGCACTGCCACTAAACAGAAGAGGAGTTAGCACCATATTCACAGCTTTAAAGGAACTGTGAATAGTAATACACAATGGAGCACTTCTAGCTTGTCATTCAAAAAAAAAAAAAAAAAAGCAATCTTAAAATGCAAACTATTCACATCCCATCCTGAGACAGGAATACTGTAGGGTTGAAACCTGCCAACAATGTTAAATGTCAATTTGGATAAAGCACAAGAGGATGCTTTTTTGGCTCTCCAGTGTTTGAGGCATCCCTTTCCTGCAGTCCTGCTGTAACCACCTGTTTTCAAGCCACCAATCGCTAGCCTAAAAAAGCAAGATGCCACCATGTCCTTCCCCTACCCAGGTTCACTTGTCCACAGCCTCTCCACATGCGAGGATGACTTTCCTTTCCATGATCGAGGATGTAAAAAGGTACCCATGCCCACTGCCCTCCCTGGGCTCAGCACAGCAGGCAGCACAAGGCAGCTTCTCCTTTGCTGCTGCTTAACCAACAGCTTTTCCCCCCAGCCTCTCTGCTCCGTGCAGAGGTCTTCCACCTCCTTTGGGCACAGGAGAAGACAACCCGTCTCAAAGCCCACAGCCAGCCCACGTGGTTGCAGCTGAACCGCCCTGAAACACAGCAACTGGAGCCCAGGCTGCAATAAAAGGTCACTTTCTCCTCTGTGTCCCCAGCGGCTGGGGCCACACTCTGTGAAACGAGAGACAGGAAGAAAGCGATGTTTCCAAGCGACTGTCCCTACACAGGGGTACAGATTAACCATAACCAACTCTCTAATAACCAACTAATAGAGCCAGATTAAATGAAAATAGGAGAATGAGGGAAAAGAGAAGGAAACTAGGACACAGGAAAGGAGGTGCACTTGCTTCATTAGCAAAACAGCCAGAAAAGCAGGGTTATGGGAAGTCTAATAACAGCCCTTCAAAATGGGAATGATCCCTCTCCAACCGGTCTGGGAAGCACCTCCCCTCTCACTGCAGCATTTGCAGTGCTCTTTTCTTTTATCTAATTACCACCAACAGGCATCTGCTGCTGTTTGCATCCTCGCTCTAATGAGCACAAGCAGCAGCCAGATCTGGCTGGAGCTGGGGAGCAACAACGTGACCACAGAGATATTTTCTCCTGAAGTTCATCAGAAGTGCCTGCACCCCAAGGAGACCCAGAGCTTTCCCAAAATTGGGAAAAGGAGCGCAGGGTAAGTGCATCAAAGAGATTAAAAGTAAGAACAGTTTTAAAAGGAGGAAGTGAAGAAGAAAGCACAACACTGACAGGTACACCCAGGGCTAAATGCTAACCCCCACAGCTCAAACCACGGGGAGATATTTTGGTAGGGACCAAAAGCAATAGCTGCCTTTTTTTAAGGCTGCCAAATTCAAGAAGGGGGAAATTCATGCACAAAACAGTCTGAGGTTGTCTTTTCTAGCACTCCACAAGGGAGCTGTATCCTATTTCCGATGTAAACATGGGACACGGTGCTCCAATTAAAGGTGTCTCTAGCTCATAATATGACTCTTAAGTGACATTTCTGGTTTACTGGCTTTAACAAAGTCTATTTAAGAAAGTCTCACAATGCACAAAGTGCTCTGGGAATAATCTCAAATAGCACAGAAGCAAAGAAAAGATGGTTGGATTCGCTCATTCAAAAAATTAGGTTTTTAATTTCTTCACAAAGATAGAAGGAAAGAAAGAAAATACGAACATGCTTTTTTAAAAATGTAGCAACTACCCCACAATTCTGTTCAAAATGCACACGGGCACATGTATTGCAATCACTTAAATTGCTGGGAAAACAGAGCCCTCTAAAAAATAAACGCTTAAGAAAAGCTATTACTGACCCTGACAAAAAGGCACAGATGGTGAACTTAGTTCCAGTGAGTCTGATAAAATGCTGCACAGTCAATAGATGGAATTACTCTTTTTCCCTTCCACGTCATTTAGACCGTCAGCCCCAGACAACAGACGTAAAACATTTGCCTCAGAAGACAATCTCTTGTAAAGCATGTTTTTCTACAAAACACAGACTGAGGTTTTAGGATGAAAGAAATATGGGGATTTTCTCTTTTATTTCATTAGAAGCATAAGCCTGAATAACCTGTGGTATTTCCTCAACGTTTTGAGGAGCTCCTACAGGCCTTGCCTTAGCCAGAGTTTAATTTGAGTCGTTCAGTTACCTTGGGTAGGATTATTCCCATGCTTATGGGAATTGTCCATCTGCATATGTAGTACTTACCAAGTCCATCATCATTAATTTATCCCCTTCTTCTAATCACATGATCTAGTGGTAGAAGGGTCCACTCACTATGTCAAGGTGAAGCCCTTTTAACACCCAGGCAGAAAACAGGAATGTAAGTTCTAGGGGTACCAAACTGGAGGAATTGCAGGGCTCTCACAACACAAGTGTCACCACAGCAGCTGCTCATGCCAAATACACAAATACCAAAGGAGGGCTCTGGATGCCCCATACTGGGATTTTCATGAATCCCTTTCTCTAAGATGATTAGCAAGATGCTGAAATAGCACCTGCAATGTGGGTATGGTCCAGTTCCACAAACAGTTATGCGTGTCCACAACTTCACAATCAGGAGTGAAGTTGCAATGTATTTCCTGCATCAGCAAACTCGTTAGCAAAACTATCCTTCACTGATGTTTTAGGGCAAATTCCTTCTTCTCAGCAACAAGTACAAAGGAAAAGCAGTCAAAATGCCTCCCTCAGAGCATAACCCCTACCCTGCTGTACTGTAGAGCTGTCAGTTTGGGTTTTTTAAACTTAGATGGCTGTTCATACTGATAGCAGATTTTCCTCTTCTGTCTCCTCAAGTCAGCTTTAATCCCCCTAAAAGAAAAAAAGACCTTTTTTCTTCATTGCTGTGTCTATAAATCTAGCCTGAAGATGTTTTATACCTTGACTTGAGTGTTTGCATAACGTTCCTCTAAGAACACTCTCAGACTGCAGGCTCACTCATAAAAGCTGTCAGAACATGATGAAACTGTTCTAAACGACAATCCATAAAAATGCAAAGATATTATCCTGCTTGGGCTGAGCCATTTTATTTCCAAAAACAGATCATGGGCAGGAGACAGATTCTTTCCTGTGAGAAAGCAGTGTAGGGGGAAGGAAAAGTACAGATTATCTATCCCTCTCTCTTCCCAAAGGCGTGTGCTTAGCAAGAGCTCTCTCTGTGAGGAAGACCCTCCACTCTCCCTCCCAGCAGAACAGCAGGCAGCTACCAGCACAAATACCTGGCTTTGCACTGCTGGACAGAAGACCTCCTCACCAACTCAAAACTTGAACCAATCATAGTGGTACGTTGAGAAGGATCTCCTCAGGACACTGGGAATCTCCCTAAATACTAGCAAAATTATGAATTAGGTACAGATATCCACCATTCTACGACGATGTGACCTGCTCATAAACTTAATGAGAATTTGGGAGACCGCTGAGGCAGAACCCTGATTTCCACCCAGAGATAGATGCTGGGACATCAGCACCACCCCTGCCTCCTGCTGCTAAGCGCCTGATCCTCGGAAATGCATGTGCAGCAGTTGCTTAACACTGGGCAGTAAAATTACTTACACGGTGCAGCCTTCGTTAAAGGGCTGGGCTCACAAAAATAATCCTTCCCTGAATGGTGAATGCATTCACTGCTTCCCAATGGCAACAGTTGTGATTGCACAACATAAGAAACGTTCACAACTACAGCTGGATTGCAGCCATGCCCTTTGGATATATTCTTCTCTGTGAAGGAAGGACAAGTCTGCTAATTAGAATTGCTACAGCTCTAAAGTAACAAATGTCTTTCAAGCAGAAGCTTCTGATGTTTTTAATTACTTCATGCTTTTATTTTAATGCCTGTTTCTCACTAACCACAGAGTACGCAATTTGGATGCAAAAACACAAGAACCCATATTTTTAAAACAACTGAGACTCTTCCCTCCAAAGTCATTTGAACAGTCTAGACCATACACTTCTCTAAAATAAATAAGACCTATTACAAAAATAAAAATTGGGGAAGTGTTCTTTTCTTAGTTTGCTAAGGGATCGGTGTCTGAACTTTAAAGACCTTAACCACAAAGCTCCTCAAACATACCAGCTTAAGCAGGCTGAGGTTTGACTGGCATGCACCAACCACAGTACCAAAGAGTTGCCTTTACACAACTACGTTTTCAGTTGCCTGAGTTAGCCTAGTTTTAGGGCATAAGCTGACTCTTCTATTTCTGGTGGTTTGATTCTACAACCTAGAATCTGTCCCTTAAAAAACTAAAACAAAACTTTTTATTAAAAAGAAAAAAAAAAGAAAGTTTTTTTAACAGTCAGTGGACGTTTTTCTACCAACAGCTCACTTGTAAAAAAAAAAAAAAAAAAAAAAGAAAAAAAAAAAAAAAAAAAAAAAAAAAAAAAAAAAAAAAAAAAAAAAAAAAAAAAAAAAAAAAAAAAAAAAAAAAAAAAAAAAAAAAAAAAAAAAAAAAAAAAAAAAAAAAAAAAAAAAAAAAAAAAAAAAAAAAAAAAAAAAAAAAAAAAAAAAAAAAAAAAAAAAAAAAAAAAAAAAAAAAAAAAAAAAAAAAAAAAAAAAAAAAAAAAAAAAAAAAAAAAAAAAAAAAAAAAAAAAAAAAAAAAAAAAAAAAAAAAAAAAAAAAAAAAAAAAAAAAAAAAAAAAAAAAAAAAAAAAAAAAAAAAAAAAAAAAAAAAAAAAAAAAAAAAAAAAAAAAAAAAAAAAAAAAAAAAAAAAAAAAAAAAAAAAAAAAAAAAAAAAAAAAAAAAAAAAAAAAAAAAAAAAAAAAAAAAAAAAAAAAAAAAAAAAAAAAAAAAAAAAAAAAAAAAAAAAAAAAAAAAAAAAAAAAAAAAAAAAAAAAAAAAAAAAAAAAAAAAAAAAAAAAAAAAAAAAAAAAAAAAAAAAAAAAAAAAAAAAAAAACAAAAAAAAAAAAAAAAAAAAAAAAAAAAAAAAAAAACTTCAAAATAAGCAAAATCCTTATTCTAAAATCATACTTCCTTGCTAATTTTGGAAAAAGTGTCTGTTTTATATCAGGCTCACCCAGAGTCCTGTAGGCAACCTGACTGAGACGCTGGCACGTCTTTCCTGTTGCACACCAAGCTCCTGCTGGTCTCCCTCCCACGATCAACCCCAGGTCCTCTCCAGCACTACTGTTTTCCAAGGCTGTTGTTCTTTCATGGAGTATCTGCATTTTTGAATTATTTCCCCAAAAATGTGCCAGCTTGTATTTTTCCACTTTAAACCTGATTTTATTTATTATGTTTTCAGGCTCTCCAAAAACTTTCTCCCATTTACATTATTTCCCTGACTTGCCAAGCAGTGTGAGCAAATAAATTCCACAGCTGAGTTTAACCACCTCTGCAGTTCACCTCTGCCTTCACAGAGAAACAGTGTTAAACAGCACATTTTATGAAAGCTCCCCCAAGTCCAGGTCAGGGCTCTGCACACACCACCACCTAGCCAGGCTGGGAAGGAAGACCCAAGTCTACCTGTCTGACAGCCTCGACGAAAAATCTACTTGTATTTTCCTCAGCTGAGCCCTTGTGCAAACCCTGATCCCTGGATCCTCTTCCCAGGACTGCATATTGCTGTTCCCCACTCCTTCCCCCGAGCTGCCACTCAGCCCTGTTCATCCCACAGCTCAGCAAGGAGCTTCTGCAAGACTAATCCCTTCATTACAATGCTGTTTCATCCTTTCCTAGATAGAGCAAGCACTTCATCACCTGCTTGTGTAATTTGATCTAAAGTTTTGATCAAATCTGCCTGGCAGAATTTGTCCTTTATAAACTGATGTTGTTTATTGCTCCTTGATCTTCTCCAGACTTTCCAGCTCAGAGCCAATAAAGTGTCTCGCTGCTACAGAGCTATCCATTATTTCATGACTCTCAGGCCTGTTGATTTTATTTATTCCCCAAAGATCCTCCTTTTTGGGCACCTCTTCCTTCTTTTCACCCAGAAAAGGCAGCTGTGGGTACACAGAGCTCATTTGATGTGTATATTAAGTGTGGTTTCTTCTAATTGCTGTACTGTGGCAATTTTTTTTCACATTTTTGAGAAGAGGTGTTCTCTAGCCTGTTAGTATGGTAGGGTTACAGACCATTCAAGGGCCTCTTAACAGCTGCTTTGAAGCTCCTGCATGTAAGGGGCAAAATTGCCCCTTTGCCTGTGTGAAGAAGCGAGGAAATTCAGATTATTATTAATACAGCTCATTCAAGATAGCCCTGCTAAACCATTCCCAGGCCATGCCCCACTCCCAGGGCTGCCCTTCAACCCCAGCCCAGCAGTAGGAAAAGAGGGCTCATGAGAGGTGCCTGCACCCCCCTGCTCCCTGCAGGTAAAGGATGGGGGTATCCCTACAGGTAGGAGGCAATGACCCCCGCCCTGCCTCCCCCTCCGGGCAGGGCACCACTGCTGCTGGCTCATGTGGGAGACAATGATTTTTGTAGGTGTTTTTCCAAAGGCAGGCTAAATTTCTGTAGAGCTGCCAGTGAAGTAGCCCAGAAGCTTCTTCCCAAATAATATGCATTGTTTAAAAACTGGCAAATACACCGTTGGCAAAAGGGGGTTTTCTGCTACAGATCAAGTGTTTAGGTCTTAAGAGTTTTTCCTGAGGTCAGTTTGCAGTGTAACTACATTTGGAGACAGTGATAACTTGCACTATTTTCCACTGCACCGGGGATTTTTTTTATTTTTTTTTTGAAGTTGGTTAAAACTTACTTGGTCAGTGGAAAAGACAGTAAAAACTTTTACTGTCTAAACACTGTTCTCAGTGTGCACATAAATCCTCCTGATGACACTGAGTGTTACTGTTCACGTATTTAAAGGAAAAATGGCCTTGTTTAGAGGGTTAAAAGTGCTCTTAAAAACAAGGACACCAAGCCAATAGAGAAATTAGGAACGCTGCTAAGGACAGTTCCTGGAGTAATGTCACAACATACACAACTTCAGTACTAATTGTGCCTAATTCTGAGTGTCAGGTTAGTATGATNAAAACTTACTTAGTTAGTGGAAAAGACAGTAAAATGTAAAAACTTTTACTCTCTAAACACTGTTCTCAGTGTGTACATAAATCCTCCTGATGACACTGAGTGTTACTGTTCACGTATTTAAAGGAAAAATGGCCTTGTTTAGAGGGTTAAAAGTGCTCTTAAAAACAAGGACACCAAGCCAATAGAGAAATTAGGAACGCTGCTAAGGACAGTTCCTGGAGTAATGTCACAACATACACAACTTCAGTACTAATTGTGCCTAATTCTGAGTGTCAGGTTAGTATGATACCTATGACACATTTTTATTTTTCCTGACTGGCAAGGTTGAGAGAGACCGTTCAATGCCAGCAATACTTTGTGTTAACCACAGGATGCACCACTCCATTCCTGCCTGTCAGTTGTGGCTCTGCCGAAAACAAGAACTATCTGCAGGTGTCTGAGCTCAGCCCTGAACGTCTCGTCTTGCCAAGACTCATTTATCAGTTTAAGTAAATGATAACGTAATCTCAAACAGAAGTTTTTTGTCCTAGTAGCTGGAATATTTCAACAAATGGCTGGATAGCTGGACTGTTTTCCATGGCTATTTTGTAGCATCTGTTAAGACCAAAATTACTATAGAATATTTTCTTCACAAAATAGTCATCTTTAGGGAGCTCTGTTTTTTTCCTGAGATTACTGGCCACATATTCGAGTGCAGAAAGTGTGACTATCCCCAGTAAAATCCAATGGAGCTACACAGCTTTACTCCAACTAAAATTCCCATATTAGCCACGCTATATGTTTCATTGATTAATGTCTATTGCTTTGGATTAATCACACCAAAACAGGATGAACAAATGCATTACAACTATAAAAAAAAAATTCACATGTCCTAAACATCTCCTTAATCCTCTCCCACAGCCATATTGATCATATTGCTTTCTTGGAGCTAATGCACAGCATCTGTGAGGGTAATTTTCTTCTAAAAACATATGAAAATTACATTTCTTGGCTTGTACTATACAGTGAAGGGCATCACATGAAATATTGCAACTCCATATCAATACAGCTGTTCCACTTTTTCCCTAGAATATTAACTTCTTCTAACACACACTTATGTGAATCACCAGATTGAATCTAATAATTTATGCCTGCTGGTAGCAGTAACTTGGAAAGGAATTATTTCAGCAAAGCCAGTATAATTACTAATGATCTCATGACTAGTTACTCTTTTCAGATGCTCAGTAAACCATCCATAAATTCATTCCACCTACTATCTGTTTAACTTGTCAGGCAAGCTTACTGACAGGGAGTAAGAACAGCTTCTAAAAGGAAGGAATCAAACCAAACACACACGCCTTTGCCCTGAGGGATAAGTGTGGCTACTGAGGCAAACCCAAAAACATCTTTTTTAATCCACTGGTTGTTGTAAATGTCTGTCTCAACACCAAACATTTCTCCAAATAAGCGTGCTGCCACATGCAATGTCCACACGCACAGTAGCTTAAGTTAGTGGATTTTTTCCCATTTTTTTACAAGCTTGACTCTTTTCCCACTATTCTGCCTCCTTTCCCTGTGCAACTTCTTTTTCCTTTTCCTTGGCTCAGCAGAGCTGGCAGCAGCTCAGTTCCTCCAGAGCAGGGAACCAGAAGTCACCTGCAATTACAAGCTGCAAGTGCAGCTACTCCCCAGCTTCTACCTGAGCAGATGAAGCCACTTAACAGCAATTTGCTCTTTCCCAGTCCACTTAACCACTTTGTGAACTCCTTTAAACTTTCCCACCGCATTTCTAGAGGACAAAACCCGCTTGGACAAATACAAGCCTGAGGTAATACTTCAGTCTGCTCCCAAGCAAGCTGAAGCACACAGCACTGCAAGGTGGCAGGACAAACCTCATTCTTCTTCAGCGCTCAGCTGCTCACGAGTTCTGCCCTTCTGACTTGCTCCTGACACCTTCAGTGCCACTGCTCTCCCAAACACACGCTGACATGAATTTAAATGGTACCTCTTCATAGAAGCATCCAGGTTCTGGTAGGAAACAGAAGCTCTTGAACTACTTATGTGTGTTGTTTGCAGTTAAGTTAGTTGAATATTCTAGTTAAATATTCTATTCTTCATAAACTAGTTGAAATTCTCCACCTCAAAACAAATCCCATGGCAATCATATTATGGTTTAACTAGAGTTAAGTCTAATCTTGTATATACTCTTCTCAGCAGACCTAAAACCATCCCTTTTCCAGTCTCTCTACATTCCTGCAGGTTGCCTGAGTTTTACTGCTAGCAAAAGCCCCCCAACCTTTTAGTTGTTTCCATATTCTTTTGTGTTTATTTTTCAGTAATTCAAATGCAAGTTCTGTGGGGTTAGTTTTTGTTTTGTTGGGTTTTTTAAATAACCACTGCTCTTGCTCCCAGAGTTAGTCACAATGGGCTGCTCATTTTTTGGCATGTCTTCTGAGTATTTTTCAGCACATTCTCAATGGCATTATGCAATCATTTCATTAGTCTCTACTGTTTCACTTGGCAGTAAGATGCATTATAAAATGATGTCAACTCTTGGAAAAACTGGCAAGTCAGAGGAGGTGACAGTTTCAGGGCTACACCGACCCTAAAATAACGGCCACTCAGAATTCATAAATCTCCATCTGTATACCTGCTACCTCTGTTTTTCACCAGCAAGCCACATCATTATATGCATTGCCAAACACATCCAGAGCTACAGAGCCGCCACCGCTCCCCTACCTGCCCCAAAAAAGGGCACATTTGGTCCCATTTTTAGAGAAGTTTTTGGACAGCCAAAGGTGAACTCACATCCAGTTCAGCACACAAGACAAAGCCATGACACACAGCCTGCCTTTCCATGCCCTTCACTAGTGCAGTACGATGTGATATGCACGACATGAGTCACCACAAGGTAACAAAGCACAACTTGTCATCACCTTGCCACCTGACAACCCCACTGACTATTTTTTTACTCCAGAAATAAAGACTCAATTAGATCTTTCAGATGCCTGAATACAGGTAAGTCTTTCACAGAGCATACACATCATGTTCTTCCCTTAAGTCACTCAGAGGCTTCTGGAAAGTCAAATGATTCCAGAGCAAACAAAAACTAGCACAGTGCTGGCATGAAAAGGTGTTTCTTGAGCAGGGGGTTTTTCCTTCACCCCCATCTCTCGTGACCCTGTATGCAGAGTGGGATTCTCTCCTCAGGGACTGTGGAAAAGTGGAAGAGCTTTTTTAATTTTGGCATTTGCAGTTCTGATTTCCCATACCGCCTCTATCACCTTCACAAGCCTCCTGGCTCTAGTTTCACCATGGCCTTAGAAAAGTCTTATCTTCATTTTGCTCGGTTCCCCCTCTCTGCAAAACAGACTGATGTCCACAACTGTAAAGTGCTTTAAAGAAAGCCACAAAGATGGTATTTTTTAATAACTAAGGTAACTAACTAGTCAATGTATACAATATGACAACCAAACTAAATTCTACCAATCAGCAGTAACAGTGGAAGATGCTTGTGTGCAACCTTTCTTTCTCCCACTTCTCCACTGAGATTGTCACTTGCCTGTTACCCTGTGATAGATACCAGACATTCTCACCCCAGTCACCACTGACATATGAGCACAACGTGCTAGCATGTCAGCCTGATGCCCTCTTACTTTGGATGCTGCTGTTTCACATCTCTGGATGCCAGATCCACACGCACGTGGGAGGGACTGAAGAGCCAGTCTGACTCTGCAGAAACCTGCATGTCATATCAGCAACCTGGAATTCCGAGGTGCTCAGAATCAAAAACTAAAACATGGAAAACTTAAGATAACTGCACTGGGATAAAATTAGGATCACCTGCCACATTCAAGCAACTGCTGGCAAGCATGAGAGATGCGAACGGACACGTTGGGCCTCTTTTCTACACACATCGTAGAGCCTCCATCTCATACAGACCCTGGAACAATCCAACACTACTGCTGTTGTTGCAAAACAGGCTGCTCTGAGCATTTGGATCTTTTCCCAACTCCAAAGCAGCTGGCACTGCAGTCTGGGGATCACGTTGCTTCTGTCAGCATCAGAGCTTGTCATTAGCTGTTAGCACACCAGAGGGGACAGGGTAATCTTCACAGGAGGTAAGGAAAAAAGAAAGGGCCACGTGGCTGGGGGAGAGCCTCTCACCCCCAGTCCAGCCCTTTCAACACAGCCTGCCAGAATGTGGCAAAAAGAGGATGAGGAAAAATCCTATCGTCAGGGGAGCAGCCACAAACTGACAGCCCCCAGAAATGCATTGTGCTTTCTGATACAGCAGAGCATGCAATTTCATAAGGAACAATTAGAACAATGCATAATACCCAGTGGAGCAAAGAATCGCTGACAAAAGCTATTTCACCTATACATGTCAATATTTTCTAACAAATATCTACAGAAGTCTCTGTAAACTCCTGTCCATACACAAGAATTCACATTTTTAAACAACGTCACTGAAATGAAACACCATACAGCAAGTGGATAAATAATTATTCAGGGAATCTACAAGTCAAATTTGTGGGGTAAAGGCAAAGAAACCAAAACCAATGCCTCATTTTTGTAACTAGAAGAAACTATTGTTCTTTTTTCAATGGCTGCATTCTATTCTTAACACGTTAGACCTGAAGAAGGAATTATCCTGAAAGCCCTTAAAAATAAAATTGAGCTAATATTTGTACTTTTCCTCTAAGCTCTGCAAGCACTAGGGTAAGTATTTAATTGCAGTTTCATGCATAAAACAAACTCAATGGGAGCACAGAGAAGAAATCAATAAGTACCTACAAGGACTACAAAAGTTAAAGTGATAACAATGTTAGTTAGGCTCTGTTTCAAGTGCACCTTTAGATACTGTCAACATGAACACACAGGAAAAAAAAAAAAGGCAAACTGTATGAAAAGCCAAGAGAAGATGTAGAAGCTATTTATGGCACTACAACAGTATTCTTTTTTTCTTTTCTCCATTTTTTTGGTTTAGTTTTGAGGGTTTTTTAAATATAGAAACAGTTCTGGATGCACAGTCTATGCTTACAGTGTCCATTGCACCATATAAGTCACTGCCAAATCTGCTCTAGCCATGCATTCAGCACTCATAGGCAGATTTTCTTCTTCAAAATTCATCGTTTTGCCTTCAGGGCATTTCAGTTCAAACAGTGTTCAGAACACCACTAAGGCAAGCATCTTGCCCTGTGTTTTGTATAATACATGCTCAAAGGAGAGCCAAATAAGCTCCTGAGGCCAAGAACTTTTACGTGCTTGGAGAACCTCAGCAAGAGCTACAGCCTGGTGCTCACGGGAGAATTGCAGGGATCACCTTTGCATTAACGTGGGCTGTGCTCCTTTGGAGGCACTCACTGAGCAAGCCTACAGGGAATGCCTGAGCTAAGGGAGAGTCAAGTCAGATAAAGCACATGGTGCAGTGCTGAATTCATGCTGTGTCCCTTAGCTGGTATGCAGGTCTGTGATGCGCTTCCCAGAAAGGTCACAGCCAGCTGGGATGCTGCCAGAGCCTTCTCCTTGCAGAAAGAGGAGGCAACTGTCAGAAAAGGGAGCAAAGGGATGATCTGGGGTAAGGTAGAAATAAGGGAAGGAGAAGACCCCAAAATACTTCTCAGAGACCTTGTTCCTTGGGGTTTTCTCTTCTAGGATTCACCCAAATGGAGCCAGCAGACACCTCTGCACCCACAGCTTTGATAAGCTCTCACAGTCTGGTAGCTTCAATAAAGCAGAGAAACAAAGAGTGAGCTTGCCTTTATTATGGCACTGTGTGGTATGCCAGAAATAGCTGCTTAGAAAGGATAACTAGACAAACACTTCAAACTGTATTTGTCAGATGAACTGGGTAGAATACATCTGGTGACCACATCAGCCTTGCTATTGTGTTTCTTAATTTGCTTTTTAATCCAGCAAGCAATAGCACTGGCAGCATGTCTCTTAGCTGTTAATGAAGTCTAATTATTCTTTTTACTCTTCATCCCCCAGAGGGCCGACTAAGAAGAACGGGGCATTAGAGAGAGGAAGGCTTGCTAACCCTACCAAATCCAGGGACTGCAGCCCAGCCAGCAGGACACGTGGTGCTGAAGCAGACCTGGGCTTGATCTTTGGGCCAGGGTAGCAGCGTGCTGGGGATTTTGGTGCCCACCCCTACTGGACACTCTGTGCTCCTCCACACTGACCATGAGGCAATGCCAGGGCCTCTGGGGACAGTAACTACAGAAGGACTTGGAGCCATTTGTAATTTAAGCCCTGTACAGGATTCACACCACGTAATAAGAGCAACAGCGTACCTTGTATAAACTTCCACAAATACAACTACCTGGATGCAGTTGCTTTCCTGGTTAAAATTATCTGAAAATATACCAAAAAAAATTTTTTTCAATAATCAGGTCTGCATAGCTGGGAGTTTACGGGGGAAAAAAAAAATTTATGAACAAGACAGTTGTAAACTTACTTAAAGTATCTCAAAATTGAATGAGCTCTTTGCACTACCGGCAGCACCACAGTAGCTCTGCACTTCAGTATGAAATTGATTCAATATACATTGATTTTAAATATTCTTTAAATTTTTGAAAAAAATTTTTAAAAAAGAAGTTGTACTACCTCCTGTTGTACAAGTCTCTTGGAAAGCACGAGATTGAACTGCTCTGTAATTGCTTTTCAGTAATACTGCCCAGGTGCATTAGATCCCTAAGCATAAAAGGGTTCAAAAGTCATCAGACAAGTTCATGGAAGAAATATCTATCAAAATATACCACACATGATGGGGAAGACAGTGTTTAGCTTAGAGAATCACAGCGCTGCAAGAAGACAGAAACTTGTCCTCATCTTATACTTTTTTAACCTGTAAGAGTTGTTGCTCTTCCCCATTCCCACTGAACTCTGATTTAAAGCCTCAGTGTTGACATTTTTTTTTTTTTTAATTGGTATACCCTAACATTTGGAAATGCATCAGAGCAAACTGCAGTAGAAAATGCTTTCTCAAAATTATGCAGTTGGGAAAACAAATTCCACTGTCACGCATTACCCTCTTTCATGCAAATTTTGGGGGTGAAAAACTGGTTAACACCGTGCTGAAACCAACAAAACTGGATTTTCTCTACCTGAGAGCACAGGGAGTACCCAGAGGGCAAAGAGTGGCATCAGCCACCCGGCGCTCCTGGGGTACAGCACTGCAGCTCCCCAGCACAGCTTGAACTGCAGCTCTCACACAGGTTCAGCTGCACCTTTTTCCACTCTGAAGCATCTACTTTGTCACTGTGCCATAGCCATGGCGTGGCTTCCCTGGAGTTGCAAGTGGGTTAAAAAAATTAAGCCTCTTCTTACAAAGAGATATCTACCCTTAGCATTGCCTTGGATGAAAGGGGACATCTGTTTGCTGACTCCCTCAGCTGAGCGAGTTTTCAGCCACAGTAACCATTTTCTTAACACCAAGTTTCCTTTTGAAACAGTAACTTCATATTTCACATGCACCTTGTGGAAGGAGCCACCTGACCCCACTGCAAGCACCAACGCTCGGAACAGCTTCACCACTCCTGCAAAGCTTTTCTCAAGGCCCAACCCAAGGAGAGCAGATTTGTAAACCACCCCAGAGGCATAAATTTCAGTCACTCCGATCTTTTTAAAGGCTCATCAGTGCTAATCAGCATCTTAATTACATTTTCATCAGTAAGTAACTGAGGCAGTGGCTTGCAGTTAACTAATTATGTGTTCACCTAGAAAGTAACACTTAAGTTTCTTTTAATAATACATCACCATTCATTTCCCAGTAGCCTGAGAATAGTAGCCTGAATGTTATACTTTTAAAAAGTGCTTCCCGTTGTAAGAGAAGACTGCCTGTATAAAATTATATATCATAAAATCTGGTACCTTCTGTCTTTTGATGGGCCTAAAAGGAACTCATATGTATCCCTGTAAATTCCTACAACAAGTACAACATTTTGTTGCTTCGGGATGAGGAAGAAAAAAAACCACAACTCATGAAGTTAAACAGAAATAATTTCTGCTTGGCATTTTCAAAATAATGAACAAATGAGGTAACTGCTCATGCCTTCAGGCCACTGAGCTCTGACTTGATACCACTAATTAAAACAAACCTACATCGTAAGAAACATCTCAGCAACAAGCATAATTTGAATTACTCAGATACAAAATGTGAACTTTAAAAAAAAAAAAAGGCAAATAAATGGTCCTTTCCAACCTGACACTGCAAACAAGAGATTTTATTTTTTTTTAATGCTAACAGCATTAGCTGAAGGATGGGAAGCACTAATCCTTGAGCAAACCTTGGAGTTGTCCTGGCTGCCTCCAAGAGCTCCAGGGCATTTGGTGGCATTTAGCCACAGTGAAAGCCCTGACAGAGTGCAATGTGCTTGGATCCTGCAAATGCCATGGCACAGTTCTTGTCATCTGGGGGAGTCTGTACCCTCAAATGAAAATATTTGGACCGTGGTTCCTCGTAAACAAATGCAGAGCAGTGGGTGGGCTACACTCCACCTGGCCTCCCTCAAATCTCTTGTGTTGGCAAAAAAACCCCAGTCCAATCCCGGATTCCTTCAGCATGTGCATAACTAAAACACTCTACAACAACATTTCAACTATGGACATGCTTCATTTACTGAATGAAGGCATGAGTATCTATGCCTATGCCTCTAGCCAGGTGAAATATTTTCTGTTGGACTTGCTTTGAGCAAAATTCCTAAACTTTGGCATTGAAGTGATTTTCCCCTGCGCTGTCCAAAAACAGTAAAAGCAATTGCAAAATAGAGTACATAAACAATTTTTTCCTCCTTCCCCTCAATCACCTTGCAAATCCAAAAAAGACCTGAACACACTCTGTTCCAACATGGACAGGGTTTTTTTTCGTTATAAATATTTGTTTAGGCAGCCGACCCTGATTTGGTAAAATTTTAATGTGATATGATCCTGTTCACTTCTGGTCTCTGCCAACATTATCTTCCTTTTCTATTTTTCTTCCACTTAACAAAGCATTTAAATAAAAAGCACACTCATTTTTATGCTTTAAAATGCACACATCTGTTATACATACCTGACTGACATGCACCTTCAAAACACACATTTTACACACTCCAACATTGCTAGATTTCTCCCTGGCAATATGCAGCAAACCAAAATGAACAAAGCTGATCCTAACATGGGAAGTTACAGTAAACAAAAGTGTTGAACTTCATGAGTTTATTCTCGGCAGTTTCATCAGTATGAACTTTTTACACCCACTAAACAAGTTAGAGATTGCCAAACAGCAACACACACTGGAAGCCTCAACAGAGTCTTTCAGGGTGAGACAACATCCTGAGGTCATTTAACTGCTCCATTTTTGAGGAATGTGAAGAAAATGTATGAACAAACAAAAGGAGTACCTCCTGCATGGCACACATATGCCACTTGCCTTAAAAATAAAAAAGCAGAGGGGACAAAAAAAACAACCCAAGACAGCGGTAATTAGCAATATAAACTCTTTTAACCCAAGCCACTAATGATTTATCATTTATCAGCATAAATGATATGCAGTTCTGCAACATCCCAGTTGTTGAATCTCTATGTACATAATCATTACTGCAACTGCTATTTTAAAATAAGAAAACTGAGCAAGTGTTAGATCTGGAGGTTAGAAAAACGAGCAACTTGCAGAAAAGGCCAAATGAGTTCTCCTCTACGAATAAAGGACAAGTAATACCCCAGTGAACTTTATGGATTACTGGATCTACATGTCATGTTCCAGCCAAGACTTGTGTTGGTTTATAAGCCATCAAGATGTAATCCAGCCTAGATCAGAACTGTTGGCTCTCCTCTGAATCACTAGATGCTGGCAGCAAATACACGTTCTTAAGATTTTGCCAATATTTCCACAAGTACACTGAGATGTTTGAGACTTAGAGCAGCTGTGTCCCAATATCCTCAAGGCGCCTTTCCCCTCACTCTTACCCTGTCGCTCGCTGTCCTCGTCACAGACACAGAAGACATTCAGAGGTTACCTACAGGTGGTTCCCCAACAAACATCCTCCAGATCCAAACCACAGACAACTGTCCTCGGTGGCTAAGGGCATTTAAAACAACGCAGAGCTCTCAGGGCAGCCCCACTTTTACAATCTGAAGAGGTGGCATTTTAGGTCATGACGTTCACTGGGAAGCTTTTCAAAGGGGACGGGTCTTGAGGAAGGCCCCATTTTGAAGGCCCCATTCCCACTGTCCCCAGATTGAAACCAAAACTGCTGTTACCCTGAGACCTGTTTTCAGTGGTAATACTACTTAGTTTATACAGGTCAGGTTCCCACAAGACCAGAACAACCAGCATCTCCTTCACAACCTCAGCAAAGGGACAGATGATCAATCAAAGTCAGTAACTCTGCTTCTTCTTCCCCCAGCCACGCATTCAAGGAAGGCCAGGTTGTGGTGGATTGCATTACATTGAGCTGAACTGGTAAATACACAGTATAAAGTCTCATTTCTAAGTAAGTCTGACAGCAGGTATGTACAGAATCTCAGGCTGTACAGCTAAATAACAGTGTGGGTGTTTAGGTTCATACAGTGTTTCTCTCTGCTTTTCCGAACAGTGTGTGTGTGGGGGGTGGGGTGGAGGTTGTTCCTCCCCCTCCCCCATTTCTCTTCATTCTTAATGGATGACAACAGTGCAGGGGCTGTGGCAGACAGACAGGTGTTGCAGTTTGCTCCAAAAATGGACAGGCTTTGACTCGGTCTTACCTTGTAGAGTAGGTTAGTCAGGAGTCACCGTTTTTGGTAGGAAAACACGCTTCGAGCTGTGCTTTCACCAGCTCCATTCCAGCTGTCCTAAAAGACATTTTTCAATCACACAAACAGCTCGTTATCTTGACCTCAACTGCCAGCAAGAGGTGACTTCTCCAAGCTTCAGATATCCTTCTGGGGAGCAGGGCAAAGACTGCAGGACTCTACATGCAAGACAGCGTTACTCAAGCCCTGTACAGCGTTACCAGACCAAAGATGCCTGCACTGGTTTAGTTTCTCTATACAATCAGATAATAGGTGAGAGACGTGCATACAAATAAGCCACAGGTTACCTGAGGTTCTCAGAGGAGATCTTGCTTCCTCTTTCTCCTACTGGAGCTGCAGGTGCCTTGCCACGTGGGTGCAGTGTTAGGGGGCGATGTGCCTTGCAGGAAGGAGCTGTGATGTGTCTGTAACCCAGCCCAGGGAAAGGGAGGTGTCCCCAGGCAGTCCCTGCAGACCACTGGCTGCCGACTGGGTGGGTGCAGGCAGAACCCTGCAGGATTCCCCAGGTGCAGCACAGGCAGCCCTTGGCTCTACCCTGGATATGCCTCAGTGCAGCCAACACAGTCTCTGGAGTTGGTACAAAAGCTTGTTTGCTCTGGAGTTGGGTTTTTTGATTTGCTTTCTTAGGAAACAAATAAAACCTTACTAGTGGCAAACTTCATGCAAAACAGAGAAAATCTCTTGGGCTGCCTCAAGACTCACTGTCTCCACAGTAGAAAGAGTTTTAACATCAAGATTACTTACACTGCTAATTTAAATCAAGATTTACTGCGGCATAATAGCTTGAAAAAAGCAGATTTAAATCACTGTACTATTTTATCAAGTCTGCTTCATTCCTTAATTACTTTCCTAAGGAAAAGTCCATTCAATCTGTGAGAGCACAGCTCAGTTCAGTAATGAAATTGCAGCTCTGTGAATTCAATCTAGCTCTGTCCCTTTTCTACCTTGTAAAGAAACAACAACAAACACATAAACACAAGCAAGAAAAACCCTTCAAAAATTAAAAAAAACCCCACCAAGTAATATTTCCTGTAGTACCATGGGCTATATCTGTGTATGTCTCCAAGCAGAAGACTAAAAAGAAAGGCTGCAGTCTGTCTCCTGCCAGTTTCTACTTTGGGGGGGGGGGTTTAATCCTCATCTCCTCTACATGATTATGCTCAATATTTGGTAGTTTATCATGCTCCTCTAGCTTAATTCTACGCTAAACCATTTTAAGCAGTGGAATTACTCTCATTTCACTCTCCAGCAGCTGGCATCCCCTGAGCTTTGCATCTTACTTGTTGCCTTCATGATTGTTCGTACTCTTGTTTCACACGGGTCCTGCTCCTGCAGTCTGACTTGTTTAGGCAGAGCCCTGCAGACCCAGGCCTACAGGGCTTCATCACAACCACTGGCCAGAGGAATCTGCTCACACGCCCCCCACAGCAATGCTGCACTCCCTTCCTTGCTATTACTCTCAAAGGGGTGTAGATTTATAGCTTTCCGCAGCCTACCCTTTGCCAAACTTAATCTGTGCTTGCTTCTTCCTCCAGACTCCCCTACAGCATTTTAATTATTTATCACTCTCTTATCTACAGTTCCTTCCAGTTAGTCTGTGTCATTCTGACACTGAAAAAGCACAGAAATAAACCAGCATTTTCAATGCAGGTACCACAGCTTTATAAAGCAGATCTGTAACTTATAAGCAGACTCTCATTTAACTTTGACCTAAGTCTCGTTCACCACTGTTGCTTGTGAAGTGTCTTGCCTCACTGAAGTGTGTGCTTTAGCTTTCCTCTACTCAAGACAGAACCACACAATACACTTGATGACACACAAGGCTGAATTTCATCGTTTCTTATTTAGATGTCTCATGTCTCAAGCTGCCATATTTTGCTATTTTCCCCATCTTTAACTGCATTTGTGATTCCTGTCAATATGCTGTGGTCTGCAAGCTGTCTGGTTTCTGATGCACCAGCCTGGAAGCCAGGTCTTCATGCTTGCTTCAGAGTGGGGGAAACCTCAGCCAGACTGAGGACCTGGAGAAGGTACACAATGGCTTCCTCCCATTCTAGATGTCTCTATGTCCTTCCCACACAGATCAAGCATCACATGTGGAGGCCAACAGTCACTCCCCACTTAAAACATTTGTTACCCCACCAGCAAGTCACCCCCACTCCAGACTGACTGACTTTTGCAGAAGTCCTGTACAATGATAACATCTTCTCAGTGGCACCTGTATATACAACCCAAGGTGTATAATCCAAGGGATGGTAGTATTCCAACACTTAGGTTTCCTCTGCCCTCACCATGAGGCACTCATGTTACTCCAGAGAGCTCTGCACAAGTGCAAGGAGATGAATTCTTCACAACACTATTACCTAGAAATCATTAAGTCCCCCACAGTCATTTTGCTGTGCTTTTCCAGACTTCCTCATTTACCACTGTTGAGAATCTCAGCCCACATCAGCAGCAGCCATCACTCCATAGCTCTGCCAGCACAAGCAAGCACCAGGGAAGAGGATGCAATGCCTGGGATTCACTGCTGCTCAGTGCACAGCTGTGTTCGCCCAGATCTTCAAGGACAGAGCCCACACCTGCTCCCTGCAAGGCACAGGACACAGAGGTCTCCACAGCCTGTTCAGCATCTCTTGCTGAACACTATCCTGTATCTGCCACCGTGACTGTTCCTCACTTCTCTCAGCATGGCCAGAAATCCCAACCAGACTCTTGCCTGCTCTAAGCAATTACAACCCCAGCGAACAGAGCAGCTCAGAATCTGCCCCTCAAAATGGTCATGGTTTGGTAGGGAAAGCTCAGCCCAGCAGTAGCATATGCACCTGAGACTGGCTGAAGTAGAGTGCTGTCAGCAGCCATGCCCTCTGTGTCATATCCAAAAATTCTTAGCAATCCATGTGTCACACAATATAACCTGCATTACCTTTTCTCCCTCTCTTCTACAATCACTCCTTACTGCAGTAGCTGAGTATCTTGTAAAAATCCATGCTAGGAAAGCCCCCAGTGCACCAGTGGAAGCCTCTGGCACTTCTATTTTGGGGAATAATTACTTACCAATGTAGGATGCAAAGCACTTATGTTTTAATCATAGCACTTTCTCATATCTTGGCTACATTTTATGTATTCAGTTTTGGTGGTTTTTTTTGCTTGTCATCTCCACAACACACTTTTTTAATAAACTTAATGGCAATTCTGTGATTTAAATTTCAGTTGGAATAGAGCCAAGCCACTAAATCTACTCTGGAGACCTACTGATTTATGATTATCTTTTAACAAGTAGCTATTGGTTTTACTGAAGCACCTCTGGGTGCCATAGCAGTGGAACTATTTGCAATTGCAAATGAACAATGAGGTGGGTTTTCTAAGAAAAAAAATATTCAAGGGGCTGCAGAAAATACACACAAGAGATACAGCTTCGCCTACGTGATTGCATATAATTCAGTGAAATGCCAAATTGCAATGGACTGTGTTTAAACTAGAATACAACAGCCCTTAGGAAAAAAATGTGGGTTTTGGATTGCTTCCATAGATAAACCTGGACAAACTTGTGTCAGAGATGCATTATTCAGAAGATGTATAATAGAATTATAATACATTAATATTTTAACCTCTTTAAGATATTTCTAAACAAAAAAAGGGTTTAGTACAGCCTGTGAAATTAAATCAGCAGTGTCAAGAAAGGAGGCAGACTCCAAAAAAACAAAGGGCCTGTACACTAAGGAAGAAATGGGTGGTACTGTGTTTGTGTAAATATACCACAAGTGCTGGCCACACCACATTTACAACCGCCCTGCAACAGCTCAGACCTTTGTTCAAATTGGATCCTTCCCATGCTCACATTTTCTGTCAAACCACAAAGAGAAAATAATAAAGGAAAGAGGAAATAAACACAGAAAAAAATAGCAAATAAAAACCGCACCATGGACTGATTTGGTCTGTTGTGTCCTCCAGGGGTTTTGGTTTTGCCTCCTTTTTCTCATGATTAATTCTTCTGCAGACATTATTGCATATTATGGTACAATGGGGATTTCAGAGTCAAAGACAAACTGTTGTTATAACCAAGTAAACACTGAATGGGATCACACAGCACATTCCACTGGATTTTGAATCTGCAAAATCCAGACAACCAAACTGGCAACACGATGAGGAAGTCAGCAAAACTAGCAAGTAAAAGCTGCAAACTAACCACCTCACCTAATTTAATTTTTGATCCTTCTCTGAAAAGGTTCTGCTTCTCACCTCCCCACCCCCCCAAAAAAGCACTCCAAAATCAAAAGACAAAACTGCTGGTCAGCTGTAGATGCCTTTGATGCTTCTGTTACTGTGCAGAAAAGGTACTGAAGAAAAGCCAGTGTCACCCTGGGATTCAATAAGATTATTTAGGATGGCAAGAGACTATTTCCAAAACTTAAGGTAGGACTCCAGACAAACAAGGTGGTTCTCAGAAACACTGCACTTAAGAGCTGCTGGATAATTTCCACCTGCCAGCATGAGAAGCCAGGCACTACCTCTGACATGATGAGCTGTGCCAGAATCTGTCTCAGGAGGATCAGGGCTCTGAGTGCAGCCACGTTCTGACTTCAGTTCCCCTGCTGCTTCCTGGTGTGAATGAAAGTAGCTGGCAAACAATTATGACTCCTAGCAAAACTGGAATTTCAAAAGGCACAGAATGTGGGAGAGAGAAGTCTATCAGGAATTAAGCTTCAGGCTTCTCAACATTTACTGTAGCATTTGAATGACCTCTCCTGTTCTGCAGGGAATCAAAGGCAGCACCAGCAGCTACAACCACATCCACAATCCAGTCATTCTTAGCCTGTGGAACAAGTTAATGTTTGACATAGGTCTTCAAAAACATCTTAAATGCTAAATTAAGAAGAACTGAAATTAAGTCTAAATACGAGCTATCACACTGCTCAGAGCATAAACCAGATGCCTGAAGGGGGTGGAGAAAGCAAGCACATCATTAGAAATAAAAGTGCTGAGTCAGATTGATCTTTTATTCCCGTGAAGCAAAACCTGATTGCATCTTGGCATGTGCCCCACTCAGCCCCTTGGCAAGAGGAACAGATTTATTCAGATGACAAGTAGGAGGGAGCAGCAGAAAGGGCATTTTCACTCCTCTCCCAGACGCACGTCTCACTGGAGCAGAAAGAGGGGCTTTTTGGCTGCTGGTAGGAAAGCACCAGGCAAAAAAGCTGGGTATAAATGGTGGTTTTCAAATGTCTTAACGTCTGGGCTCCTCTAGTTTTCTAGTGGCAGTTGTGAAGTGCTCTAAAGTGTATTTTAGTCTGACAAGGAAACTTGCTTTTCTTTTCAACAGATCCCTTAGAAGTCCGTAAACAGGGTGTCTGTGACCCACATGCTGCCCTGGCTGAAATCATGTCTTCAGCCTAGGCAGCTCATTCACCTAGAGCAGTAAAAAGAAAAAGCAGGGAGGAGGAGGAAACAACAAGGCAGTCCATCCCTCACTCCAAAATTGTTCTGTCCTTCTGGGAAAGCTCCTGGCCTACCACTCTCTCTCCAACTCCCTGTCCTGCTCAGCTCTGATCGCTGCCAGCCCCTCAGTCCCCTCTGACCCATGGGCTACTGCCATCACAACTTGCAGGCCAGGCTACTCTGGAGGTGGTAAAGCCAGGAAGATTTACTTCTTAAATAGTTTATTTTAAATGGATCGTGCTTTAAAAACATTTACAATGTTTTTAAACAGTCAAGCCCAACAAGCACTTGCTCCCCACAGCAGTTTCAGGCCATCCACTCCTGATTTCCACCAGCTCGTGCTCTAGCACTTCTTGCCACAGCAGGCAAGACAACCATTGCTTTGGGGAAAATCAAGTAACACAGCTCAGTGATGAAAATAGAAGTTTGAAAGGTCTGTTTCCATCTCCATCTAATGAATATGTGCTTTATTCACTGTGGGACAACATTTAGAAACCTATTCTATATAGTTCTCACGAGTATTACAGCCCTGGGAGTACTGCATCACAGTCTTGACCCACTTGGGCTCATCCAAATTCACAGCATCTCACCATGCACAACAAATTCTGACAGTAATAGCCCATTTCCTTATTTAAAGGAACAACTTCAGTGGATACAGCACATTACATAAAGGATTATCAATTTTATTATAGCTCTTATAGAAAGGCTTTGAATAATTGCTGCCTTCTAATCTCTCTAATCTTTAATTTTTGTTTCATTGAAGACTGACTGTTTTGTGGCTACAGCAGAGGAGGAAGGAGGATGAATAGGAACAGAGAGTAACTCAAAATCAAACTGAAAAAAAGAGATACACCAGCAAGTCCTATTCTTTCTTATTAGCATTGAAGAAGTATTTAAACAGCAGCAGAGCTTCCCTTACACAAAGGACAAACAAGAAAAAAAAAAGTGAAAGAATATAATCAGATTGTTAATAAACTCTTAAGGAAAGGAACAATTATGTCTCCTTCTAACCTCATTGCCTTGAGCTAAAGCCAGATGAAGCCATGGGAAACCTTCCCTGGAAGCAGATCAGACCAAACCCTGGACCCTTCCTGCAGATTGAGAGACACTCAAGACTAAACCCTCCCGGAGTGCTAGCCAGAGTCTCTGTCAGGCACAGTGGCTGTGGGTGACTGAGGAGCCCCACAGAAGGACCACGTACACACAGGACTCCTTGTCAATCTGTCTTACCACCAGCAGTGATTCTTACAAACCAAACAGGCTGGTCACCCTCACAACCCCCACATGGCACCTCCTCCGAACACTTTCTAGACCTGGGTCCACTTCTACTGCAGATGTTTAAATGCAAGATGTGGCTTAGTATTAACACCTATTTCATATCAAAAACTAAGTATCATTTTTTTGAGTGGTCATAAGATAGTTTTGCTGTCCATAAAGTACTTATTAGCTCCATTTAGAAGATCACATAATCCAACCCTAGGCTCTGTCACTAGTTGAAATGCACAAGGTGTATCTACCATCTAAAACCTGTGCAGCATCACATCACCCCATCTACCCAATTTTTTTTCTAAAAGAGTTTTGCAGTAAAACATTGTCTTTAATTCTTCAGCTCATGGTGTTGATTGCATGAATCCCTAAAGAGATTGAAGTAGCATCTTCTTCCCCATAAACTCACTCCAGAACTTTTGGTGCTTTTGTCCTGCTTTCAGGTAGTGCAGGTCCTGACAGCAACAAGCCCCATTTAGAGGACTGAACCCTTCTCCCTACTAAAAGTAATTGAGTTCCAAGCACTGAGCTTTGGCCAGGAGTTGCATCGATGATCCTGATGGGCCCCTTCCAACTCAGCACATTCTCCAATTCTATGAGCTGACTTAGGGCATGCACTTTCTCAAAAACCAAGACTAGTCATTTTTAACCATGAAAAAATAATGAAATGTGGATATAAAATATGCTCTAAAGATGTAAAGCCAGAGCAAGATGAATACTAGAATGGCTCAATGTTTAAAAGCAAATTCACACACGTCCCAAGACCCTGGAAAAGATTTAGAATCCATAGGATTCCACAGCCTCAGTATAATGGTGATTACAAGAGAGCAAACAATCTGTACACCTTGATTTATGATGAGAAGGAGTCAAACCTTTCTTACTTCGTACTGATTTTTATACATTAAGTTCCAAGCAGCAAATAGTCTAAAGAAGTTGTTTTGTTTTGGGGTGTTTTTTTAAAGTACAAAACAAAAGCTATGTTTATTTTGGAGTGTTCCTGGACCTATTTGTTCACATAATATTATTTTAACTTTGAGCCAGCTGTCATTTTTAGAAGACAGGTATAGAGGCAACGCTCCAGCAAGGTGCTCTGTAAAACAGACATGTCCTCTATTGCTCCTAAGAGAAAAGCCTGGACAAGCCCTTAGACCCAGTGGGAATCCTGGTCTGACAAGCAGGGATAAGTACAAAAATCATGCAGTGCCTGAGGTTATAAACAGTGTGCAACTGCTGCTTGCAAAGCTTCAGATACACAGGACACTGGCCATTATCACTGCGCTTTATTTTCCCCTTCTGTGAAGGAAGATAAAACAGTACCAGGCAAAGAGAGGTGTGATATCTTCAAGGACAGGTTAAATCTAGTTGTGCCACGAAAACACTGTTTTCACACATGTATTTTTAGTATAATCCCTAGGATATACTATTATCTTGCTCCCACACAGTGTCTTCTTATCAAGTCCCACAGTCTGTGTTATAATTCAGAGCAAACAGCCCTGACTGCTGCATTCTGCAGCTGCAAAAAAAACCCAGTACTACTTACTGGCTCTTAAGCACCACAATCAAAGTGAACTGCATTGCTTGCATGAAAAATGTTACCAGAAATATTCACTTTTATTCCAAATATGGAAAAAAAATCACTTCAAAGAACTATAAATTCAGAGTGGGAAGACCAAATCTAAGCGCAGCTCATTAAGTGATGTGATGACTTAAAAAAAACAGTAATATAATCACAGAATGATTTAGGCTGAAAGAGATCTTAAAGATCATCTAATTCCAACTGGCCTGCCACAGGCAGGGATACCTCCCACTAGACATGGTTGCTTAAAGCTCCATCCAACCAGGCCTTGAACACTTCCAGGGATGAGGCATTCACAACTTCCCTAGGCAACGCATCCCAGTGCCTTACCACCCTTGTAATCTCAGCTTTTAGTTATAAAAATAAAGGCTGTAGCCCTCAAACTGGCAGATCTGAACGTGTCACCTGTGAAATCCCCACAGAAATATTTGCCCAAGTCTACAGCCAGCCCAAAGTTGCTCCAAGTAGAGTGCAGGCACTGTGTATCTCTCCGAGTCAGTAGTTCAGGTGGCAGCAAGGGAGTCTCAAAAAACAGTCCTGGGGTGTTTTTTTTGACAAAATTTTAGTGGGTTGGATGGCAGCTCCATTCCTTCTCTGGATGGATTGATGTCTACAAAACACACTTACTGTTTGGATTGAAGCAATAATTAGATTTCACTTTGCCGTTCTGGTTTCCAGAACTGCTTATAAAATGGGATCCTTGTGCTAAACTGTGTTAATCCTTTTACCTTGCAAATATTTGAGACTTACACTGCAAGTGGGCATTATGGTGAACCCAGGAACCAAACCAGTGTAGCATAGGACATGAGTACCATCTTCCTCCCTCACTTCTTTTAACCACACATGAGGAATTTGAATATTTCCATAGCGCTCTCACTGTGGGGAAGTCCCTGTCATTGACAAAATAAATACAAATTGTAATATTTTACAATAAGGTAATGAACAAAAGGGCAAAACCCTGGAGAAGGAACAGGAGGCAAGTTGTGGATTCAGCATTGCAAGTGCCACAATTCTCTAGAAAAAAAAAACTAAAGCTCACCATCATACTACCTGAGTAAGTTCTATTGCTCTGAAGTGAATTTACAGGTTCCCTGCACCTTCACTGCTGATCAAAAGGTAGAACAGTGTTCCCTCTTAACACATTAAATATAAAAGCAATTAATAATCACATGATGGGAACAAAAATGACTGGTACATCTGGAGATCAAAGAAGAAAGCAACAGCAATGGAACTTCAAAGTGGTTCCTAACTGCTTAAGTTTTTTTCAAGGACATTTCCTTTCTCTTCTAATCCCTGATTAAATGTGTGCCAAATGATCTGGCAGAAACTCCATCACCAAACATGGCAAAACCACCTGATGCAGGTCTTTGTATACACAAGGGAGCGCACACAAAATGTCTCAGTTTTATCTTCTCCCATATCCAGCAGGGCCAGTCCCACACAAGACAAACTTGCAGATGAAGTGCAGCAATAGGATTACTTGCAACCTTTCTGTTCTGCCTAAAGCTCTCTTCCAGACTTGTTTTATGGCAGTTTCAGAGTGCTGGGCCAGTGTCAGCATGCCATGTACCTTCACCAAAAGAGGCAGCTGGCGGGGCCAGAGAGCTGTAGCTGCAAAGGCAAGGCTGCCATCCTGCAAAGGAGACTTCACTGCCCTGGTCTCCCACTTGCTTCCTTAAAAATGGGTAAAGGGATTCTCAGAAAGAGCACCTCCCTAACAGGATTTTTCTTCTAAGACAGACTAACCCAAGGGATGCTGATGGCTCAGGACCATTGCTGTTCTTTGAGTGGGCTGTGGGGGCTGCTGACTAAGACCAGCAAGCACTAGGAGGCACTCAGACAACCTGCCTGGGCTTTGTTAGAGACAGAGGCCCCTTCTGCTCATCAGCAGGGCAATAAATTAAAAAGCAAGTGAGCACTTACTTGATGTCTGTGAAAAGTCAATAAACCTTTCATTGCAAAACCAGCAGTAGGTCAACTCCTTTTATCTCAACACTACCACTTTCCAGCTCTACAATACAAAAAGACACAGAGCTTTTCTACTTAACAGGCCTTTTGATCTGTGTAAGTCCTTGCCTTCTTCGTTCCTGGTTATTTGAACAGGTACATGCAATTTTAAAGCATCCAAGCCTACCAACTGTGTGTATGGCTCAAGCCATGGGCTTCTTTTCCAGGAATTTGGTTTAAAAAAAAGGCACAAGATGTCAATGCTAATGTTTGCATTATATGGGCCACCTTAGACATGTTACCAATTGCTTTCCTCTTCTCTGGTCTCCACCCAAAACCAGCAGTAGTCTCCAGAAACTGGTTGGGTTTTTTGGTCAAATTGGGGTGTTTAGTTGGGTTTTAAGAGTAGAGTGAATGTTTTAGTCCACCATCTTGCCTATTTCCTAGAAGAGCAGAACAAGAAGAGCAAAGAAAATACCTTCTTCTATCTTAATCCGAGACTTCCCTTTTTTTTTTTTTTAAGTTAAACTTAAATACAATTATAATGTATTTGTCTTTTTTTTTAACCGAATCATTGGGTTTTGGGTCTTACTTTTAAAGCAGTTGTCCTAACACAGGAAATCCAAGCATACCCGATTTTAACAAGATGTACAATAATATGAACTCATTAACACCCACAGCATTACATTCATAAAGCATGCATGAATGGAAACCAGCACACGTTGTATAGGCTATAAAATCCAAAGAATTTAATTAATTCATTACTGAATGTCAACCTGGTACTAAAGTAGCACAGGATATTATTGGACTAGTACCCCAGCATTACTTTAATTAGGTTTTATTTTAAAGGAGCTAATTTGCAAGGGGAAAAAAGGTACAGAATCCTGCAATCACAAGGGTTTTGCCAAATTTTTCATGGCACTCTTACATGAACACCTAGAGATTAAAATCTAGCAGATGGTAAATAATTCTGAGTAATAGCAAGGCCTTTTCTTGATCAGTGTTTAGGGTCTGAATGCTGTAGTCTTCTCTACTACTTGATACTGCTCGAAGTTTTATCTTGTCATAATTGGAAGAAAAATAACTACTTCATCTGGCTCTCCCTGTCATTTTAACTATTAAGCACAAGATTAATACTAACAGTTATTTTCTGCCACCTCTTAATATACTCTTTGTCTCCACAAAGATTGATATCAAACTGCTAGAAAAATGAAGCATGAGCGTGACTACCACATGTATACACACAAATGAAAAAAAAAAAAGTTTAATCTGGGGAAAAACTAAAAGCATGGACACCATACTCAGCCAATACACCTGAAGAGGGAGGCTCTTAAAAGGTTTCACATTCAGACTTTACTTGACAAATACTTTTAAGCATTATATACATTATATACATATATACATTAATCTGCAGGCTAGAAAGGAGAGCCGTATAACTGGGAAGGTAAAACCCACCTTCAGTTACAGTTAAAATGCCATTTTGCTACTTTATTAAAACAAGAATTGAGTGTATATGATGACAGTCAGAGCCTCTCCTCCTCCTCCAGCTGCTGGGCTCTGTCTGGAATGATAACCAAGTCACACTCCTACAGCAGCAGGAACTGTTAAAATTCCTGCCCTGGTAATATTGCAAGGCCATACACCCCAAAATGAAAGAGCAGCAAAGTGTTCAGTGCCCAGCCATCATCAGCTCTCTCCTGGATGCCTGGGAACCCTGCTGTAAGTCTAAGCTTTAGCCATATGACAGCACTGACTACCAAGTTTACCACTTGCTAGAACAGCCTTCCAAACCAGATTGAATTTGAACTTTCAACCTAGAGATAAAAGGCCAACTTCTGAGCCACACTGTCCCTACAGTTTTCTCTTGTAAATAATTCAGTCATGCACGTCTTAAGTGGATCATGATATCATTTAACAGTGTATTAAACCAAAAGAACAAGCAGTTAGGGCTATTTTTATACCTTGCCCAAAGGAGGAATTACCCACCTGTTGCACTACAGTTTAGCCACATTTACCTCTAAATAGCTTCTACTTTCATCTTTGTGCTTAGATGATGTTCTGGGAGAAGTAAGTTATCTAAATAGATAAATTCAAATATATCTGAATCCAGATTACAGTAGAAGTGGAAGGGGGAGCAAACCCAGAAAAAACCCCAAATACGCTAACCAAAAATGCATCGAGTTCATAGCATTCATTCGTAGGGTGGGATAAAGAAATGTAACAAACTGCTTTCTGGAGTATAACCTTTTCAAATTTCTATCCAAAACCTTTTTGTAACAATCAGTCAAGGACCAAACTAGGCATTGCTGGGATTTCTGATCCAGCAGTAACTGTTGCTCCCCAGTGTTTTCAGGGATCATTAGCTCTCACAGCCAGGATACACACAGGGTACAAGCCAACTATGTTTCACAGCTGAGAGGAACATGCAAGAGGCTCTTTTTTTCCTGAAAACACAACTCAGCTAATCCTAAAAACTTCTTTTTACTCTTCTAAACGAAAAATAAGAAAACCAAACTTCATAATAAAATGGCAACCATCTAATCCCTTCTCCCACGCTGGTGACAATAAATACTACACCCAGGAGTGAAGGAGCAACACAGCAAGTGGAACTCACTGGTTAAATGCTTGCAGGGAGAAGCCACTGCAATGACCTGGGTGTTGCAAGACATCACACCCTGGCTCTGTGGTGAAGGAACAGACCACTGCTCTTCACTGACAACAAAGGGATGTTCTCCTGAAAGGTGATGTTTGTGTAGAAGAGTCGCATTAGTTTTATCTTAAGGCAAACTAAGTGAGGAGAGCGTTCAGATCTAACTCGGTAGCTGCCTTCAGTAGGATATAAAAGGTTTAACTGCAATTTCACAGTGAAGTTCCTATCCTTGCATTTCTTACCTTTCCAGAGGAACCTCTCCCAGGGTTTTGAAGAAAATCAGCTTTTCCCAGCTGTTATACACTGGAAGTCAAAAGTGATTATAAATTCATAAGCTAAAAAGGACAGTCTTTGTAGGATACCCCTCCAGGGATTCCCAGTGTACTAGAAGTTTCCTAGGGACAGCTGGAAGGATCTTGCTCATGGAGGATTCTGCAGATGTTACCTCTCTTGCACAAACTCACAAGACTGAGTTATTTTAGTTGGGACTTGCAACTAAAATCTCCCCTTAACAGCCTTTGGCTCAGCAAGAAGACGAAGTCCAGGAAAAAAAAAAAAAAANAAAAAAAAAAAAAAAAAAAAAAAAGATCTGTACAAGTAGAGCGCAATAAGCAGCGAATTTTCAGACCAACTTATCCCCTGGTTGAGCCAGCTTTGCCTGCCTTGTACAGTGAACAAATTAATCACATGAAAACAAGTTTAAACCATTTATCTATGACAACAGGATCAACTGCACCTGGCACTACTGGGAGGTTATGACAGAGGTCAGGACTGGCAGCACTGAGTGTGCAGGTTCGGCTGAAGCGACCCCAGTCCACATCTTCGCTTCAAACACCTGCTTTGTCTGTTCCCTTGGACTCCAAGCTCTTGGGAGTAAAGACAATTCCCTGCTAGATATAAATACCAGGTTTAAAGTGATGTCGAGGCCTTTAGGCTATAATTAAAATGTCAAACCGAAATAGTTACCGAGGAACATTGCAGGGAACATTTTAGACTTCCCGTTTTTAGGTCTTCGGGTTGGTTTGGGGTTTTTTTGGCTGCTTTTCTTTTCAAAGGACATGCAGTACCATGTGCCTTAAAAAAAAAAAAAAAGTAGTCATGGCTGTAGAATAGAAAAGTAAACAACAGCTTGAAACAGTCTCAACCTTTTCTAATCTAAAACTTGATTAAAATCTCCCCATGAAGATAAAAGTCTGGTTTTTGTTAGGAGACTTATCATCTGTACAAGCTTCCTGCCAAGAAGCATGCTTATGACATTGCATATCAACAACTTGATCTACTTTCTCTTCCTGCTGTCAAAAATTAAATCATTTTATTATTTTACAAAGATGAGTATCATCACTATGACAACAAACCTATGACCTGGAGAATACCATGAAATAATGTGTCAAGAAAAAGCAACAAAAGGAAAAAAAAATGAAGAACAGTTCTGGAAATGTTCCTCTCTCTGGAAATATTCCTTCTGCAGGAAACTCACTTCAGGAAATCTGCAGCTCCTCTTAACAAGGAATGTTCTCTTCTCCCAAGTAACAAGTGATAGGACAAGTAAATCAGAAAAAAAAAGGATAAACATCAGAGGATGTTTAGATGAGATATTAGGAAACATTTCTTCACCAAAAGGGTTGTCAAGCACTTGACAGGCTGCCCTAGGAAGTGGTAACTGCCCACTATCTCTGAAGGTATCTAAAAGATGTGTAGATGTGGCACTTAGGGACACGGTTTAGTGGTGGGCTTGGCAGTGCTGGGTTAATGGTTGGACTCCATTTTTTCCAACCTAAAGGATTCTATGATTCTGTAACTTGCCTTTATAGCAGTCAGGTCTTGAAGCAAAAGGTCACCTCTGAGTTATTTTGGTTTCTCAGTTAAAGCATTTTTGTGTGTGCTACAGTAAAACAAAGCCTGTACTTTGCACATGGGCTTTTTTTAACTCAGAGCAAAGGTGCCTTGAAAACATTTGACAAAACTGGAAAGAAATCAAGGTGTGTTCCCTTTTCATTCAGAATGGGCTTTGACTCCATCTTTGTAAATGTAGAAGAAAAATTTGGCCTTACTTCATATGCTTTAAACACCAATTAACTTGACGTTCAGTCCTCTTTTTTTCCTAACTTAAAAACTTTTCACATCTTTTCCATACCTTTTTTATAAATGGCAGGCAGAAGTATTTCATAAGACTATCTGGATGTAATAAAGCATCTTTATCATCTTGAGCAATTCCACTTATTAAATCCTAAACTAATGTCAAATTAATACTTATGGAAGAAGTGGGTTTCCATGAGTATTTCATAGCTGACACTATAAATGTCATTCCCACTCCCTATTTCTAACTCTTCAGTCTCAACTACTTTGTGAATAATAATCAGTTCACTAATTTACTATTCCGTGACTACTGTGCTCTGTGTACCACAATCAAGGAAATGAGACAGATGAAAAGAAAGTTTTTATATTATCACAGAGTTTTATGCTAACAGTCCTATTTTTAATTCATGTAACCACTGAATTAAATTATGAAATGCACAGCCATTAGGAAAGACAGTTGTCATTTCTCAGCAAGATTAGCACCAGACTTAATATTTTTCAGCTTTTGTTTTAGGCAGTTCATTTTTTCAAAACTGGTACTTTAGAGTGACCCAAACAACAATGCTTTGGCCACAACAAAAGAAAAAAAAACATTTTCAAACAGTTGGGCTTATTTGGCTCAGGTTCAGCAAAATGGCACACAAAGAAAAAAAAAAACTTCTAACAGTTTATTCCAGCAGTTCCAGAATAAACTATAAACATTTCCACAACATGAAATTCTCAAGCTCTTGTAATAAACACCTGCCCATTCCCAAATTTATGTTGGATTTGCAAACTACTGTTTCCGCTTTTACCCACTGACCCTAGTCCCTCCCTGGCTGTGGAGGATCCACAGGATCCTGCTTGCAATGCCCTTGCCCCACATGAGAAATCATGGAAATGCTGATTTCAGCAGTGCTCTGAGTCAGGTAAAGGACGGTGGGTGCTCAGTGGGCTGCCACGTGAGGGCTGGGAGTTGGATCCACCGCCAGGAATGAAAACCCTGCACCGTGCCCTCGGTTTGAGCTTTCACAAAGAAGAACATCAGCTCGTGGCCCTGATTTCAGAACTTGGCTTTCCCTTGCAAGGGGAAACCAAGACATTTTTGAAAATGTCAACACAATTAGCTTCACATACATCAGAATAATTATTTTGACGCGTCAGAACCACTGCATTTGACCCAAAATGAAAAATTCAGTTTCCCTTTATTTCAGTAAAAATAGTCTTTAAATATTAATCAGACTGGCTCAACCTCACTTTCTCTTTTTTTCTTCCCCCATCCTCTCAGTTTGATCAACAACTGGAAGTATGAGGCATTTGCATAAAGTAGATGCTTTCTGATCCAAAATAAAGAGCCCAAGAGGGAGATGGGTAGTTAAAAATGTAGCAGTAGAAACAAAAGAACACAAGTGCCTTTCATGGTCAATGTTCTTCAACTAAAGAGGAAAAAGAATCCTCTTTTTCATTTGCATTGCAGTAATACTTGGATGACCAACCCGAGATGAGCTTTGCATTGTGCTCAGTAAAAGATACCATCCCAACTAACAGACAACAAGGGCCAAGGGCAGGAGAGGAAACAAAAGCACGAAGGCATTAAGCAACTTACCCACAGTAACCTGAACTTACTGGAAGAGCCCAGGATAAAGCCCATGTGTTACACTTCCCATGCAGTAGCTCATACTGAGCCTAAAAGCCTTCTCTGGGAAGCTGCTCCTGAAGAAACATGCCAGGTGCACGAACTACATCCAAGAAATTCAGAGAAAAATAAGTCAGCTGTCCCCTTCCAGTCACTGGCACTGGTACAATGCAGCTTTCAGCAAGGGGAATACGGAGAACTGTGGGGCTGCCCTACAAACCTCAGAGTTAAAACTACAACCAAGGACACTCTCTGTACCTGCAGCAGCTTCCACAGGAGTCTCAAACCTATCGTAACACTCAAGTCTGAAAAGGTGGTTAAATCTCTCTCAAACTCTTAAACTTAAAAAAACACAAAGGTGATCTCTGTCTGGTTTTCAGAGTGCCTGTAGCAAACCAGGCAGACACGCCTGGAGACACTTCTGTAGTCCGGGATAAGAGTATTACTGAAAAACCAACATCCAAACATAATGTTGTGTTCATCAAGGCACCTCCTTCTCTTGCATAAGATTGTGCTTTTTAGGTAGTTTCACTTAAATAAAAACTCAGGGTCCCGTGGACAGAAACCCAATTTTGGTTATTGAAATAACAACTTTCAAAAAAGCAGCAAAAAACATGTATGATTTCATTCATTTCATGTTGCACAATCAAATAAAATAACAAAGTAGCAAATCTAGAGTTTAAATTACATAAAAGAAACCAAGGTGCAATTGCATGGGGCCAAGGAAGTACAGATCAAAGTGCTTGTTTTTCTTTGCTACAGATCAGCAAAATACTTGGGAGTGTGACCTCAATGAAGTTTTCCCCTCTTACGGAACTTTTTGAATGCCCATTTTCGTTAAGCCATGATAAGGATAAGAAAAACATTAGTGAAAAATTGAATTTTCTTACAGATATTGAAGGAGACAATACAAAAATTCCAGGTTCTCTGAAACAGAGAAACTGAAAGCTATTTATCTAGCTTTGATTTTGTGAAATGTCTTCATGGCAATTTCTCAAAGTTATGTCGATTCTTCAAGCGATGCTGCCTACTTAGAAATGCATCTCTGACTAAAGTAGCAATAACTTGATATTTAACAGGAAGCAACCAATTTTCTTCTCCGCCAGTAAATTGTTCTACAGCCATGAACTTCTTTTATAAATATACACTGTTGCTGCTATTAATCATTAAATACATCATCTAACACAATCAAACATTAATCATTAATGACATTAATTGCCAGTTTGTCACAGCCTTAGTAGTCCCTTAAGTGAGCAAAAGCCTTATTTATTGTAGATTCGAGGCACTGATTCCCTCGATGATGAATACATAGTTTTCCCATTACACTACTGAGGCATTATCAAGGTCTTCACTGACAACTGTCTTCTCTGAAGATTATAAACCAAACGCATCTCGCATTTTTCCCCTCTGAAAAGAAAATTGTTTAGAGAGTGTGATGTGCATTCATTCACGCTCTTCCTTGCAAGCCAATTTGCCTCTGGATTTCCAACTTGCAACTTGTAGAACTTAAAGGGGCATGAGGTAAAAATCTGTGAATCCAACTTACTGATTCTGTAGTGCTTTCCTTCTCCCCCCTACATAGAAAATCACCAAGAGCCCTCACTCCTGTAGCTGTCTGTAGCTGTCTCCCATGTTAGTTCCACCTTTCCAGACTATCCTTCTTGCCATGTATCTTCCTGCACACCCCTTATTGTCTTTGGCCAGCAGCAGCTATTTTCCAGGATTTTTGCCTTTTCACCTCAGTACTCACATCTCCCTCCAAAGCTCCTCTATCACAGTGACTCCACTTTGCAAGTAGTTTTCTCCTTCCAGCACCCAGCTGAGCACCTCCTTATTTCAGATGACAGGACTGGTAAGACCCTGAGCTCTAAAAGCTCCACCTGCCACTCTAATTGGGCTTCTCAGTACATTAATGAAACAAATACTTGGTCACTTTGCCTCATTCCCCTGCTTTTCACACCATTTCCTTTCTTTTTCCTGCCACTTCTTCTGAGAAACAAAACCAATGACAAATAAAAAGGAAGCATAAGGGTGCCTAAAATGTGTGAGGACAGTTTCCCTGTGCCCACGCAGCACGCCTGGGTGGGTGACAGCAGCAGAGCAAAACACGCTGCCTGTCCTCACTGCTTTCCCACACTGAAAACACAACACATGGCACAGCAGTCTCAGGAATTCCGGGATTCTCCGCCACTGTGTGTATCTTTTGTGATTTGGGTATTTGGTGTTTGAGTCTAAAATAAAAGGGAAGCAAAATCAGTCCAGTCAGATATGCACATTAATAACAGAAGAGTCTGCAGCTCTACTGCATCAACGGTAACTATGGAAGAATACAAATATTGCAAATACTCCTATCTTCATTTAAAAAAAACCACCAGAACAGCCAACTGTTGACCCACCTAATTAACACCCAATTATTTAAGACCTAAGTTGATACAACTGAACATCCTTTCCATTTACCAGCAGAGGATATTTAAAAAAGAAGTCTAGCTTAAGCTGCACAGGGAACCAAGGGTCTCCACTTAATTCACAGAGGGTCCTTATTAAAATCAGAAAACCAGTCAGAACAGCCCCTGATTTGAATACTAACAGGACAGAGTGGATCTAAAGGTAGCAGGATGATTTTGGCCTCCAGCAGCCATCCCTCCTGGAGGGACAGCAGCCCTGGGGAGCTCGGCAGGAGGAAGCAAGGACTGGCTGGGGTGCACAGTGGGCCTGGGGCAGCAGCTCCTGCCTCCCTTGGGTGCCCACCCAGCCAGCCCTGCTGGTCAGGGCACTCCAGGAGGGACTGCCTGGGCAAAGGACAAAGCTCTCACCCGTGCACGCTGTGTGCTGGCATTGCAACCACCACCTGCACTGCAAAGATCTCTGGGTGTTCTTACCAACAGCATCGTAAGTGATAAAAAGTAAAATTGGGAAATGAGAAAAATAGCCTTCTTGTTAAGGGTTATTTTTCCCTCTCTATGTAACAAAATATCAAATGAGGTCTAAAGAAATATTCTCTCCCTACACAGTTACCCATCAGGGTTCAATTTAAAAAGCATCCGTATTCAGAATAGAAAAGGAAATGCTGAAGTTCAAACACGGGATTAAATCCAGTTCTTATGGGGTTTAACACTAGGAAAATATTAAAAGGCTTGTCTTGAATTACAATATCCTTAAGACTAATATTTAACTGCTTTCTTGAACTAGGGCCATGAGGGAACTGTAACTCTGAGGATTGGGCAGGTTGAAAGGGGAGTTTGGATAAAACCAATTATCAATTAGTATTAACATCACTGACTGCAGGAGTCTATTTATGTGTTTTGTTTGTTTTCATTTATGTGTCTTTGGTGATCACCAAGAGGAGATGTGTTCATGCAAATGAGTGACCTGACTCAGTGAAGAGTTTCAGTCCTGCCTGCTAAGAGAAATTACACCATGCAGCGAGAACACTGAGCTCACAAATGAATAGAAAGAAAAGATGTCAGTGAGTTACAATAAATATATGCCAGGTACACATCCAACACAGTTACACAGGTATAGGTGCTGGGAAATCCTGACACTCGAGGATCTAAGCAAGGAAACTAATGAAACAAAACACAGATGCTTCATTTCTTCTGTACTGTAAACAATCTCCCTTACCTGCCAAATCTACAGGAAAAATTAATACATCAATTCATACAAGAATTCATTAACACATAAATTCATACATTCTTTATATTACTGCAATACACATCTCAGTTTTTCTCACAAGGACACATACTGATACAGCCTTACGATTTCCACTGGCCTTCACAACATGGTTCACTGAGAACTACAATTTATGTTTCTGTACTGGATGTGAATTATATGTAGTCAGAAAGCATTCACCACCAGATGAATCACTTTGGCCTTCCTTACAGTAAAACTCTTTACATTCTTGTGGCAGTAAAAAAGTAAAAAAAAATTACAGCAACTGTAAATCTAACTGGTGTCTATTTAACTGCCTCGTATCAATATATAAACATTCATTTTCACACTGTCACAGACACAAGGCTGGTCTGAGCCACTCTACCCCTCACTAAGATAGTAGGCTCTTTAAAAAAAAAACAATCAAACTTTATCAGGGAAAAAAAACAACCCACAGTCTAATGTAATTAATACTATTTCACTTCAGGTTCTGGGAAAACAATGCAAAAATGCTAAGACTGGTTGACTGAATTGAAAAGTTAGAATAAGATCACAAGGACCAAGACAATAATATGATTTCTCTGGCAATGCAGATCAGAGAAGCACCAGGCCGTGGTGCCATCCTGCACCACACTCGGGGACTCCCAGGCTGCCCAAGAGGTGCCCTGGGCACCCACTCCCACACCACGGGCTACCACACCAGCCTTGCTTGACTGAATGTGTCCAAAAATACCCCAGCAGCTCCAGCAAATAATGTTCAGAGGAGAAAAAGGGGGGAAGCATCCTGATGCCACCTGTTAGACTTCACTGCTCCACGGATTGTAGTGGGTATGGAGGAGGTGGCAACCATCTGCCACCACCACAAGTGAGCGTGCAGAACATCACCAGCTGGGAGCAGACAAACGGCAGATGAAGAGCAGGCATCTTCCTGATAAAATGAAGACTTAATTGTTCATGTGACTGATTACTTTTAAGGCTACTTAACAGTCGCCACGATGTGACCTTGTGTAAATTAAATTGCCTTTCACCAGCTCAATTTCAAATCAGCCAGGTCTGCCATTTACAAGAATTATAAGAGGGGAAAAAAGCCCAGCTCTTCTTCCTTGACTTCATGGGTCATAAAAACATTATGGCCTTTCCTTTGATCCATTCTTGCAGATATGTAATATTAAGGACTCTTCAAAACAAAAGCCTTTTAAATCAGGCTTTCTAGGTAACGTGCTTTTCTCCATGTCTCAGTTACCATGTCTATAAAATTACAGATATGCCCTCAGTTTGCAGGTGTGGAAGGCAAAGTAATTATTGCCTGAGCAACACAAAGCTATTATACTAATGAGAACCAAGGGAAAGCTCAGGAGTTAGTTAATAATCCTACCCTGAAATCACTGCTTCAGCAGCATGTAGGAAATACAGCCTGGAATACCCACACAACAATAACAAAAACAAAGAAGAGCTGATCATTAGGTAAAGAGCCCTCCTGTGTGCTGGATAAACAGGAGGACAAAACCTTCTATGTGGTCAGTGTGACCATAAAAGAGAGAGTTAAAATGTGTGCACATGCTAAGCCATGGTATCACTACCTGGGCAGTCTTAAATCTGCCATTTTCTCCCTTCCGAGAGCTGACTTCATCATCACAGTAAGGGGAGAAATATCCAAGCACAGGTGGCAGAAGAGCCAGCGAGGGTGCACTGAGTAGAGAACTGCCTCAATGCTGACAGGATGCTGGGGAAAAGCATCAAACAGCTCCACTACATACCTTAAGAACAGCTTTTCTTAAATTACTGTAACAGGAATGATGGGAGTATCAGCAGCAACCCAAACCTGCTCTGCAAGATTTAATAGCATACAATACAGAACAGAGTAATTTTTCAGCGGATTAACCCCAACCTCTAAAGAGAGGTCAGACAAAGCTTAGACAATAAATTAAATTAATCTGAGCATCTAGCAATCCTGACCAGGCAAAAGCAAGCCTTAAGCAGCAATATTAACTTTACTTTAGGCTTTGTCTAAACATTGCTTTTAATTCCTCCTTTAAAAAGCTTCAAAGAAAGTTATTTTAAACATATATAAATGCAAAGAAAAGAATCCACATTTATCTGTTCCTTCCTGGCATTCAAAATTGCTTAATTATAGATTCCCATAGCTTATATTAATTAGTGGTTAAGATACATATCTGAGTCTGATTCACCACAGCCATATAAAACCTCTATAATCATGTTCATGAAACATCCAAGGAAAAGTGATCCATGCTTTACAATAGAAACTTAAGGTGTAAGTACTTTGGAAAATTGAATTAATTCAAACTCCAGCCCAAATTAATTCCAGTGAGATTTTGCTGATCGACTTAAATGGACTTTGGATCCAGTGTTTACTAGCTGTGTTCTTAGAAACCAGCAGTGAACAGTAATTAAACAAACGTGTTTTGATTTAGAGCACTCTCATTTTCAGTGTACTGTTCAGCTCCGTTGCACCGTTCCCCCACGAGTACTTAAAACCAATTTTACACTTGAACCTGCCAGCAATCAGTGCCACGATCCCGCTTAAGGGATTTCAAACCTAAGTCTTTCAGCAAGTCAAACATTTTAAATCCCGGGGCAGAGGGGGCAGAAGTCCCCAGGAAGCACGCTGTATGCAAACAGTCCCTCCATTTCAAGAAGCAAACAACACAACCACAAAAGGATTCTCAGTTTTCCATTCATCTCCCTCACCACCAGGAACAGTCTGGGTCAGTGCCTGCTGACTGCCTCCTCAGTCATTTCCAGAGCAATAAAGGTTTGAATATTGTCCTTTGTATGTACGGGACTGCAAGGACTGCAGAGGTGACAGCGCCGTGCTATTTCTTTCTTATCCGTAGCTTTTAACGAAACAAAAAGCGTTTACAAATTTTCTTTACCCCAGATGAAAAGAAAAAAAGTAAAACAAAACTCAAAAGGCAAAAAGCTTTCTTTGTCCTTCACAGTTCAAGCTAAATTGGAGAAACAAGCAGCAGCTGATAAGGTAGACAGTGATTACTTTGTTCCTTAGCAATATGTTTACGTGACAGATGTAGATGATGATTCTTTGGAAGAGACTTAAGAGAGTCTTTAAAAGCTATTTTCAGTAAACAACCTGGCTATGAACATACAGGTTTGCATGGTGGGCACATCAGCACCACACTGTGGATGTTCATTTGCCATACCCAAATGCTGTGGTGCTTCCACCATCAGCCCAGATGGGCAATTTCCATCCCAAGGTGAATCTCTGTGCTAGAGCCAAAGCGAAGCCCAAGGCACACAGTCAGGTAGGCAGAGGCACAGAAGAAGCCATGATCTCCTATCTGCCTTAGCTTCCAAAGCCCCAGTGGATCCCAAGGTACTTCCCCAAATTTCAATCACTTGGTTAATGTATCTTTGCTATGTAAGGGAGCCGAACTGATTTAACAAACATAAAGCTGGAAATCCTTTCTATGGATCTCTGACTGGGTTTAAACATAGTCTTACCTCAGCTTATCCTGAACACAGCCACAGTAAATATTTAGGATAGTTATTGCGCTCAGGTTTGGAGGCAATCCTAAAGCACTATGCTTCGATACACACGCTCCCCCTGCCAGACTGCAAACAAACAAAATACTAATACTTCAGTCTCTGCAGCCAAGGAGAATCCAAAAATCAAAACACAGCACGTGTGCTACTCTGCCAGGAGGTTCTCACCAGGTCCTGAAAGCTGGCAGAGCTGGCACTGGGCAGAGGAACACATCTGCACTCCGGTGCCCTGTCCATAACTCACGCTGCTGTGAGAAGCAAAGACTTCTCCCTCTCTTCAGCAGAATGTAGTATTTCCTTCTACCCTGAGAAATATCAAAAGGAAAAAAAAAAAAAAAAAAAAAAGGAAAAAAATTCTCTGAAGTCTGACTAAGCAACACTTTAGATCCCTGGTCTGTGCCCAGCCTCATTAAAACAGAACCAAATCCTTATGGAGAGATGGGGGCACTTATGAGAAAGCACAAGCTAAGTCAGGTAGGAAGAGTTGAACTCCACTGCTCACAGGGAAAAGCAGCTCCACTTCCTGAGTAAATTCTCCCAGACCACGAGCATCCTGTGAACCTCATAATACCCAAAGTAAAAGAGGGGATGCTAGTGCAGCACTGATAGGAGACAATGCTGTAGCAGCTTTGAATTCCTGCCTCTTTTGGGAAAGCTCTCATTGTTGTATACAGGTTTTCTTTCAATGTTCCCATCAAAGAACGATTGGGCAGGTGGGAGTCCTAAGTTTTCAGTTTGTTTACATTTTACAACAGTTTATTCATAGCCAGAACTACTCCCCTGAGGAACATTTATTAATTTCCTTTGCTGTGTATGCATTTTTTCACACAGTTTGCAGGCAGAAATGAATATTTTCAAACGAGATAAAGTGATTGCAAGAAAACCCACAAAAATCAGAGAGATGACTTACATATTTTTCCTCTTTTTTTTTTGTTTGTTTGGGGGTTTTTTTGTGGGTTTTTTCTAGTATTTTTTTCTAGTAGGAAAGAAACACTGACAATACATTGCTATATATCAATTTACTTCTATCCCAGTACTTTTAAAGGATAAGAAAGTTGTAAGATGGGCCCAGGCCAAGAATAATAAAAATATTCTTTTAAAGAATACTCTTTTGAAGGTTTTTTTCCCCCATCACCAACACTCAGAATAGCTTTCTTACTTGTGTGTACAATACAAATAACTCAACAGAAAAACAGGCTTTATGCCACAGTAGCACTTCACCCACTACAACTAATTTTTATTTAGCATAGCAGAATAGAAGTATGCAACAGAACAACTGATATCTTCATCAGAGCAGTTAGCTACCTTCTCCCCTCACACACAACAAAATCAACTTCTCCTCTAAATTTTTGGGATAGTTTTGCTCAATTCGCCATCCATCTCCCTCCTCCTTTGGCAAATTGACTCGAGGTACATGCAGGAGTTCACAGTTTCCTGCCACTGACAATTTATTCCTTAGACATCAGGAGATAGCCAATTGCAGCAACCACATCAGACTCCTCATCAGTTAACCAGTCACTGCTCCAGAAACAAAGACATGGAGCAGGGTAGTGGAGGTGGGAGTACAGCTACATTTCAGAAGAAAGAGCAGCAAGGAAAGAAAAGGCAAGGGGAGAAGGGACATACCCAGCCAAGGCAACACTGATACCCTGCTACCCTTTCTGTAGGGCCAGGCAGAGCTACATCCTGCCACCAGGGAGGCTCTCAGGGCTCCCAGCTGCTTGCAGGGCACGGCTCAGGAGCAGCACGAACAGTAGAAGCGCTGTCTCAGCAGCTGCTTTGGCACTGCCAGGTGCACAGCCTCAGCTTCAGCAAGACAGCTCAATATTGACATAATTGACTGTGCAAAATCCTGTTGTATTCTCAGCAGAGGAGGTGGTGGCACGTATTTCCCCAGGGCTCCAGAAGTGAGGACAGTAAACGAGATTACACCTTTGATGTGTAAGTGCTTGTAGTCAAGTTAAACTCACCCAATTGCTCAAATTCAGACCTTGGTGACACTCCAGGATCACCCAGGGATCAAGTCCCAGACCAGGAGAGCTGAACACTTGGTTATCCTTTTCCTATTGACCAATATTTTGGCTTTTATGGTATTGCTTCTTTTCAAGACACTACCCCACAACAGCCACATCCTGCAAAGCACTGAAGTCCCTGCCCTTAACTTTGAATGCATGGCTTGTCCAAGATCTCTTCACGCAATACTGCACTCCAGGATGGTTTTGTTTTCTGTGTTAGCAGCCTAATAACTGTCTAATTAGTTGTATTAAGTCAAAGAGAGCAAGCAAACCTATTAATAAACACCGTTTCAAAACAGAACTTTGCATAACTCAGCTACTTCACAGAACTTCAACGTAATTGAAGAAGAAATTATGCTCAAATGACTAAGTTTGAAAAACAGGCTGTTCAGCAGCATTTCAGAACAATTACCTCAGGTTTTTATTACTAGTGAAAAGTGAGATTTAATTTTTTAAGTGCCAGCGATTATTACAAAGCATCTACGCTGAAAAATAAAAATAGCTTCTTGCAAATAATCCCTCACACAAGATCTAAACATATCACAAACATCATTTGAAGATTTTTCTGTATGGATCATACTACAGCAGAATCTCTTAGTTCTGCCCATCTTTAAACCCTTTCAATACAAACACAAGCTGTCTGTACATCAGCAAAGCAGCGCGACCCAACTGGAAGAGCAAAATAGTTGACATCACAGCCTTTCACCACTCCTTTCACCACTGCCATCCCCCTCACACACCCCCACATCAAGGGCTTTGCTGGGACTGGCTCCAACCTGGCCCCAGGCTGGACACTCAGTAGGGAGCAGAGCACCCTCATGCCCCCCCCCGTCCTCCCCAGACCCCGCCGTGCCGCCCCCCAAACCTCTGCAGCGAGATCCAAGGCTCAGGGACAGGGAACGATCAGGGGATTCGATTCAGGAGCACACTCCCTCTTGTCCTGAGCTGCAGTGCTGAGACAAATGCACCCACAAGAGGCTGTTAATTGTTTCGTGAAAGTGCAACAAACTAAGTGCATCTATCTACGAGAAGGAATATTGATCAATTGTCGGGGGGGTTTAACCAAACCATTAGGGCTTTGGGAAGAAGAAAGTGCATTCTCCCTCATTTCTCTTAATCCAATTGCTTGTATTTGTAAAAAGGCATTGGTGCTAAGATGTATTGTCTCTGTGTTAGATATCTTTGCTGTAGATTATGAAAATTCTGTAAGAACTTCACAATATGCCTATTCCACCTAAACAATACATGCCTGTGAAAACAAACTCCTCGTGGTGTGTGCTGAGTGGGTAGTGCCAAGGTACTGTATAAAAGTCATATTTTTTTTCTCCCAAACAATTGAAAAACAAACAGTCCTATCCTTAAGGGGAAAATAGCTCCATTTACAGGGTAACATTCTCTGCTGTGGACAAAGAACTGAGCTGTGACTACACATCTGACTGCCAGTAAATGGCCACCAGGGCTGCCCAGCTTATCTCAGTGATGCCACCTTTGAGACATGACATTCATTTGATCCATAAACTGCAGCCTGTTGGTGACAGAGCCATGGATCCCAGAAAAGAAAAGCTCTGGAAGACCAAGATGACTTCACAAGCTCAATAGCATGCTTGCTTTGCATTTTTTCACAACTGAGACTTGTGTCCAGTTTGCTGCCTACTGCACAGGAATCAAATAGCAAAGCTACTGTGCATGTGAGCAAAATTACTGCCCTACTCATCCCGAGAACTTCCACAGAAAACAGACTTTTTCAGAGACCACAGGATCGAATGGAGCCACAAATACTCTGCTAATGCTGAGATGATGGGAGGGGCTTGTTGCAATTGAGTTGAGATGTTTTTTATTTCATTTTCTTTTCACCATGTAAAAGGTTTATAATGTTAATGCAAGCCCATTACTCATGAAATTGAGAATCCAAGGGCATTGGTGTGACCTACACAAGCTGTGAGCAAACTGAAAAAACGGGTGCTGACTTCCTTGTGATTGTCATCAAGATTTTTGCAGCAGATTACAGTGCTGGTAGGTAAACTGACTAAATAGTATTGAGAAAATGCTTTTAGCTCTCTTTGAACTGTATGTTCAGAAGTCATGGACAGTGAAGACCAAACCAATGAAACCACCTACTGCTAACTTTACTCATTAGCAAAAGCTTGCCTTTTTTCCACTTGCCAGCTTTCAACTCTTTGAGCTGAAATTTCCCATATCAGGTGCCTGCCTTTAAAGAATAAAAAAACTTAAGAAAATCAAAATAATTCAGCAGGGAAGCTCAGGAAAAAATAAGTCGCCTTGACAACGTTTGAAGAGAGGTCAGGGGAAAGTTTCAAAGACATAATTGCACACAAGCACCTACACTTTGAGCGCCTGACTTTGCCACCTTCCTCAAAGTCTGTTTGAAAGAGCTTCTTGTGTGTCACATACTATTAGATGGGGAGTCATGCACCAGTTAAGCTCACCTCAAATTGTAGTTTAAATGTGAAAAGCATATGCTGCTGTTCTTGCAAGTTGTCTTTTCCCATAGAAGTGGAGCAGGGTGGGGCAGTCACTTGTAGAAAGCTTGTAAGAATCAGGCCCTGGAGAATTTGTCTTTGTTTCCTGGAATCTGTTTCTATAGAAAAAATCTATTGCACATATAGCCAAAGAGCTAAAGAACTCCTTAGTTATTCATGTTAGACAGCTGAAAACTACCCTCGAAGAGAAAACAAAGCAGAGAGTCCATCTCTGATGTCCACCCATCCCTGCAGTCTTCCAAGATCATCAACATGAAGCATTATTCACACCAAGAATCAACAGCAATGCAAGGGACAAGGAAATGAAGAGTCATCCCTCCTCATCTTTTTGCTACAGCAAACCCAGCAGAAACTGAGGGTGTCAAGAAACAGAATGAGTAAGCAGTTAAGTGGGTGGTTCAATATGTTCATTTTCCTCCAGTATTTCCATTTCAAGTGTCAGCTTCCCAAAATGCATTTAGTTTGTACTATAAATTTTGATTCCAAAACTCTTCCCGTGCTGTTCAATGAAGCAGTCTGCACATACACATGTAAAAGCAAATATTGCACAAAACCCTCATGACAGCAAAGACCCTTGTATGAAATCTGTTGCAGCTGCATTTACTTCCAGACCTGCTGCAAAATGGTAAAAGGTTTTTTGGCTGGATGGATCTAACAACAAATGAGAAGCAACCCCCTACCGTTCTTCCTTCACTGTGCAGTCTGCACCAAGCTTTCATCCAGCAACAGCAGCAGACTGCTGACAGTGTTATCCAAGAGGTTTCTGTGGGCTCTTAATCACAACAGCCTCTATGATAATAACATCCTTCTGACTCCTCATTATAGCTCAGCATTATGTTGGAATAACCACATTCCACCACTCCAGTTACTGTAGCTTTGGTACGTCCTGTAAATGCAACAGAACTAATGAAACTGCTTTTTTTCAAGAGAGTTCTGCGTATCACAATGAAGGCTCAAAGAAGGGCTCCTTGTTGTAAAAGCCACATGAAAAATCATCTCTCATATCCCCAAAGGGAATGAGAGCATTGATAAAAGCTCTCTCCCCCCTGTCCCCTGCCGTGGTAGGGTCTCACCAGCCCCACTGCTGGCTACACTGGCAACACACATCAAGGAGTTTAACCAAATAAAAAGAGGTAAAATATCCAAAAGCATCCACACCCAAGTGAGCAGGAGAGAAGGGCAGTTTCCTAACACTTCAGGATGAAGCAGTAAACACGTTGTTCATGTCCCTGCACCACCTGTACCGACTGAGCCAGAGGCAGAGCAAAGCACCCTAAGAGGCTGCCACTGTGGACTGGTTGTGTGCCACGATGGCAAATAGCAGCTCTAAAATCAGACAAGGGAAATAAGGCCTTTCCAGTAGGAAATTAGCAACACTAAACAAAGCAGGCATGACTCCTGTAATTAATGCCATAAAAGGCAGGTTCTCATAAGTAAGAATTGCAGCTAATAGCAAAGCAACATTTAGTGAAAGGGAGGAAAACTTACGGATCCAAGCTTGAACAGACCCCTACAACAGCAGTAAAGAAGGAGAAAATCCCTAATGATAATTACACACCATCAAAACCCATTACTTGCTCTAGCTGAGGTAGAAAAGTGGAATTTTGCAAGCTTGCCATGGAGCAGGATTTATTGTGTCGCTTTGCTCTGCAAATGTGAGAAAAATGGCAAGTAAATATTAAATAATTGATTGCAGACTTAAAGCTGCAATCACAGCAAAAACTGTTAAACTCCTTGTATTTACAGTGTTAAAAACATGCAGTCCCTCCTTGCACCCACCCAAATACTGCTGCAGAAGTGAAGCATTTGAAAACGTGCATGGAGCAGGCAGGCAGAGCATGGAATTATTATTACTTCTTATCAATACTATGGTCAGGTGTTGTTCCAGATCCATCCTGTGGCAGAAGCTGTGCTGGCAGTAACACACACCTGCACCGAGAGAGCTGCAGGTTCACCTCCTGAGCTGCCAAGTCCAGCAAAAAGAGCAGGGGCCTGACACACAAACTGCACGAACAAAGCCTGAGATTTTTCCTAAATTCAGACTCTGCTCTCTCTGAGCAGTCTTCTGCTCCACTGACTTTTCTTTCAGAGCAGTGCAGACACAGTTGGAGGGTAACAGAATGGAAAGCCACCATTTTTTTCACTGACAGCGTGTTTTCCTTCCTGCCCATCAAGAGACAAGGATGATTTGCTTCTCTGCTGATAAGGCTGGAGGACAGCCTGAGGAACAGAACCACTAGGATGAACTGGATGTTCCATAATCAGGAGTTTTATGGGCATTCCTCCTTAGCTTCGCAGCACACACGAAATCTTGAGCTTGCCCAAGAATTCCTGCAGTTTCTAGCAAGTCCTCCCTGCTACACTGCAGTGAGTTTTCTACTGAACCAGGAGTCTTGCATATGAATCACTCTGTTTTTACAATGCCCAAAAATGGAGAGACATCTACAAATTCTGTTTGCTGGCAGCTGCTGCTAAACTCTAGTCCACCATTATCCCATTACTATACTTGAATATTATGGTGATTAAAATTATTTTCCCTAAATATGTGCAACATTCTTATCAGCAGGGCATCTGTTATGGTGGTTGACCACTCAGGTTTCCACATCTACACCAGTCAGTGACCTCAACAATTCAATTGCAGGTCACGGATCAGCTGAAGCACAAACCCAGGTACAACTTTTATATGTGATGAACCCCCTGATTAGGGACAGAAAAATATTCTACTTTGTGAAAACACTGCTATCTGCCTAGCTCCCCATTTTCTGATGAGCTGCAAAACTGCTCCTCTTGCAGTACTTCATCCTTTTTATCCTGTTTGTAATGAATGTTGGACAAAGGCACGTAACAGCAGTTGGTATGGAAAGGAGTCAAATAGTTCAGTCCCCAAATAGATTTTCTATAATTCAAATCCTAACCTGCTGCTTACTCTTAAAGGCTATGCCACTTCTTCACAAAAGCAAGTTATTGCCCATAGAGCCACAAAAGTTCCAGTCCTTTACCACAACTGACCCTAAATTTTTCCAATGCAATACTAAATTATGAGCTTAAAACTTGTCTGCAGCTTCCAGAGTGCACAGCGAAACAGATAAAGAAACTTTTTTTTTTTTTTAAAAAGAGTAAAGTAACTTTTCATAAGCCTGAATTTCCTCACCAAGCCCACTTCAGACCACTGACACTCAGTGGAAAACAGCAAAGACTAAAGCAATCATTCAATTTGCTTTTATTTGTAAAGAAAAAGTTATTTCTATCGGTTCCAAAACCTCATTAGAAGTGAGGTCAAAGACACTTTCAGATCATACATTTCACATTTCTAGTTTAGGTTAAATCACTTGTTTGTGTTGATAACAGGAAAGGGATAAACAAATCCAGCTGCTCATTTTTAAATCTAAATGCACTGAGTTTTAAATGAACGTCTGTGCAAGGCAGATCAATCTCGCAGCCTTTCCTTATTGCACGTCTCAAACAGTCATCACATCTATAGAACAGCTTTACTGCTGAATGTGTGGTAAATGCAGCTAAATTCAGTGTTGTGGGGTTTATCCTTAGAGTATTAACTCACTCAAATCACTTTTGACTAGAGCATATAATTTACTTCTTAACTCTAGAAAAACAGGCTTCTCGCCAAATATACGCAAAGATCAAAATTATAAGGTGGTGTGAAAGTGTATTTTTATCCTTTACATGGTATTTCCTGTACATATTTGTCCACACACAATGATTTTTTTGACCTATCAAGAAAATTGTCTAGCTAGAAAATGAATGTCCAGAGACAAGTCTAGGTAGAACCATAGAGTCATTTAGGCTGGAAAAGACCTTTAAGATCACCAAGTCCAACCACAATAATACATTGGCAATACAATATAAATGTTTATGCTGGTTTTATACAATTATCATCCCCACTACAACAAATAGAAAAAGCTATCCCATCTCTACTTCTTCGCCTTTCTGAAAGGAACTGCACACAAAGGTGGGGGGTCCTTTTACTCCTTGTTTATATCTACAAAGGCTTCAGATCCCAGGGAACACTCCTATGGGGCAGCAACAAAGATCCACAGATTTGTCTGTTGCTGATGGCAAACATCAGAGCTGACTTTACTGGCTTCTAGAAATAATAAGTGACACAACCTTTTACAGAGGTGACATATCTAAAACAGGATCTTTGCACACATTACCGGAAGATGCAGCACTCAGGGATAAGATCTATATTCAAATGTTGAGTGTGAAGATTCTGCAAAGACAAATCTTTTTCAAACATTCACCAGGACACAGAAGACTCTCCTTCTAACATTAACCATCACTGGTTAGCCACAGGCTTTCCAAATGTTTTTAATCCAACATTAGAACTGATCAGTAAAACTGCCCAAAGACACCTGAAATGTAAGCAACCTAAAGATGACAGTGTTCACGTGGGCAAATTGCTTCAATGCCCTGTCTCACTGTAACTTTAAAACTGCCTCCACTGATATCTCTGAAACCCCATCCACAAGTCTGCAGTGGATAAAAAAAAGGCAGTATTTGGCTTAGTCTCCTTTTGTCGTGATTTACATCACAAATGTGGTGAGACACTGTCTGGTTGAAGCCGAGGGCAAAGAACAGACCCACGCAAATAAAAGTGGTGCTTTACAAGTCCATTGCCATGATTAAAATGAATAATCCAAGAGATAAGCCTCTCATTTCTCAAAATGCTCTAGTCCACATTGCATCACTCTGTGGCAGAACACACTAAGAGTCTGTTTGCACTACATGAGTTGCTGGGGTAGGAATAAAACTATTTGTGAACCATTTTTGTATTTACAGACTCACACCCCGTCTCAGTGACAATATCATCTTCTTTGCCCATCTCTGTTGCACAGCTGTGACAAATTCTGAATCTATGGGGTACTTTTCAGCAGAGAAGTATCATTTAGGAGAACTGTATCATGCTCATTTTATAACATAGTTGCTTCCTCAAAAAGATTTGCCTAATCCAAATTTATCCTTTAAATTGACTTCTATAGCAACTCAGGTAATAGCAACACACTTTAATAGCCAAGGCTTGGCTTTCTTTCCAAGGCTAGACACTGCTCCTACAGCAGGGCCTATAATCATCTGCCAAAGCACTGAGGACTGTGCCACCCTACACTATTTTATTTCACAAAAATGTGCAAGCCTTTCAGCTTTATCCTTACCCAGAGACTGGCAAGGAGACTAAAAGCCCATCCAAAGCACATTACAATGAGCAGATCCAGCAGTCTCTTCCTCAGCGAGTTTTCCTGGGGTTGCTTCAGCACAGTAGCAATTATCCTTCACTGATGCCAAAACAACTTATCCTTTAAACAGGATCTCCAATTCACCTTGGTCAACACACATAAACATCCTGTAAAAACACTCTCATAAGGCCCAACTAATCATTTAAAATATCTTTCTTGGGTTAGCAGCCAAAACCTAAGGTTTTGCTAAATAAGAATATATTACTACAAAAAACATCCATAAAGAGTCTGAAGGATTTCATTTATAACCAAGCCTGCAGCTATCTCTGCTTCCCACTTTCACAAGGAAATTGAAAAAATTAGGACAGGAAGAGGAAACAATAATTCATCCATCAGCTCTGAAACCTCTCTAGGCCTTGGAAGAATCACCGAGACAGTATTTAGAGGAAGGTCCCACCCAACATAAGAAGAGTTGGCCTTGTCAACCTCTCTAAAAACAGAACTTTAAAAAAAAAAAAAAAAGGAAGCAATCGGTTTCCATTTATATTTATATTTATAAGTTAAACCAAGAAATAAAACATTTTGGTTGTGTTCTCAGCTAATTGGATTTTTAAAATATCCTAGTATGAAATAACAAGCTAAAATGAAAATCATAATTGTGTAAGGGTTACAAAGCATCTAAGCCTAATTTGACCCAATAGTTTCTCTAGGACAAAAAAGAAATTACCAGTAAACTAACCCAAGGGAGGGTGTTTGTTCTGAACCATCTCATGCTGTTAATGTAATGGTCATGCCAGTCAGTGCACGGTTTACCAGACTGTTTTGCAGCAGGAATTATATTCAACATCTGAAAAAGGGAAAGCATTTCAGTTTTCTTTGTTTGGAATTGGAAGACTGTCATAACATGTGCTGCAGTAATAGGTTGCTTAACAAAGATGAAATAAAAATATTTACAGATTCAACTATTACAAGGCTTGGATCATCAGAAAATAGCTGTCATAAAACAAAGCATCTGGAGGAACAGTGAGCAAAAGGACACTTGAGTACATGAACCCTGTTGGAAGGTCAAACGTAGCAACTCTAGTGAGGAGAAAAATCAAGGCAGTTGGGATGGTCCTTATAAGCCACTGCAAAATAAATTAGCATGAGAAAGATAAGGAATGACACTTTTGAATAAACATCCTCTGCAAATTAGAGGTGGAAGAGTGTCCTATGCCTTGTCCCATATTCCCACAGCTCCACAGCAACATCCTCAGGCTCTGTGGTTACAACTGCGAGTCAACTACCCCTAAGAGCCTGAGGTTGCTCCTCACATGCCTTCACCTCCCTGGCACACCTCACTCTCAGCAGGGCTGAGGAGGGACAGCACCAACACAGATCCCTTTGACAGCCTCCCCACCCCAGCAGGGAACTGCAGGGACTCCACCAGAACTTACAAACTCCACAGCATCTGCCTCTCTGTCATCACTGGCAGCGAGTTCAAAAGGATGGTCACAGACAGCATGACAGGATTAGCAACTGGACCTTGGCAAGAAAATCCTGCTTAGAAGCTTTTCCAATATGCATCTTGCAGAGCTCTTCCTTACACAACCCAAGTACGATGATTAGAAATGAGAAAACTGTTTCGCTCAGAAAATACATCCCCTCGATTACCTGAATTGTTGTAATGGCCACTTAAAAAAAAAAATAAAATCAGCAACTAGAAATTGCAGCTAGCATCTGAGAATTTCTTGGCCGTAAATAACAAATTCTGGTGGAAAAATTAGTAATAGGAAGTTTGTTATGAATAACTCACCTTCATAACAGGTGCCACAGTTACAGCTCTGTCACTCAAATCAAAGCAGCAGTTAAAACTTTTTTTATATGTGTTAAAGCTCATACCATTTGCGTCTTCAAAAAAAGAACTGAGCACTCTATTTGTATTTTTACTAGTTATATGTCATTACTGGAACAGACTTGGAGGTTTTTTTGTGGAGGGGATTGCTTTAGCTGACATTTCTCTATCTTAAAGAAAAAAAGAAATGAGAGCTTTTACATGCAAAAACACTCAAAAGAACAAGTGTCAGGAAGAAATTAAACCAGACTCAATTGCAGAACTTTCAATTCACACTACTATTCACACTAAACTATATCTTTCAAACCTGGCTTTTGATTTATGTAGGAAAAATAGAACATGTTTTGCAAACGTATATAAGCTTAAACATCTCTGCAGGCTCACCTACTCTGTCCCTACAGAGGATGACTTGCTACTCAGGGCCATCTATACCTGAAACAAGCCTGAAAAGTGAGGTGATTAATTCAGAGTAGGTTTTTACAGTATCAGTGTTTCAGCACTTGGTTCTACCGGACCTTGTCAACACTTCTGCCAAGCTCTGCTCCCAACAAGTCCAGGTATGTGCAAATAAATGAAGAGCAATTCATCGTCTGTGACATTTCACTGCCCCACCTGAACATCTCACCGGCTTCAGGAAGAGTATCCAGACCAGAGACTTCTCCCATTTACACTATGGGAAACAGTGATAAAAGGGAAAATACTGAATCCTTCCTGTGTCCAGGAGGCCCAGGTAGAGCCTGGCTCCCAGCAGTGTCCAACCACACCTCTGCAATTCCCCACACATCCACTCACCGTGCCATTGCTGAGGCACATGGCAGGGAAACTATGGGTTCACAGGATCACAGCTTAAAGGACTGTAGAAAACTTACAGCCAAGTAGGAATATGATTTACAGTTATTTCTTTCCTCAATCAGTTCATGCTCCGAGTGTCACTTCAACACTCAAACCCCGCTGACTACAATAGTTCGGATTCTTCTCAGTGCTTTTCATGTACCTTGCACTTACACCTTTTAATGAGCTTATTTTTCAGTGAGATCTTATTTAGACGTCACAACTCACTAAAACAAAGGTTTTTCAGACCCTCTCACAGGTAAAAGAATCTTTAAAGAATACAACAGGTTACCAGTTCAGAATCTGTATATTGTGACACAATATAAATTTATACCCAATACATAATGTGCAGTATCCATAAAAACAGCTATTCCATGGCTAATCTTGAGCATATTTCCCTTGGTGGTCTCCCCTGTGGGAAAAGGAGGTTTCACCACCCTCAAAGTCTAAAGAGTTTTAGGAAAGTAATCCACCTTTTCTATAGCAACACATATGTCGAAGTATTTTGAAAAAGCAGCAGAAGTAGCTGTTTCATAGACAGCAGATTTCCATTCCCATGGTTGTAACCTTATAAAACAAGATATATTTGAAAAATAAAACAGAACTACACAGATTTTAAATAGAATAACTGCTGACTTTTGGTAACAGTAGCCTCTATTTTTGCTTGGCTGCAGAAGTGATCATTCTGAAAACCCTTTCAATTTGTGTCCAAAGTAAACCTCTCAGGAAAATTTATTTCCCCTCCTAAAAACTACAGGTTAAGACTTTTTTTATCACTTCTCAAACATATGATTAAAATAACTTATTACACTGTTCCATCCCTGCAGCTTTTGTCATTGTTTCCCTATAAAACTGATTAGCATAATACCACTTGTACCCTTCAGCTATTTCCTCACCCATTTAAGTATGGCTAATTTCCATCTGAAAATATTTTCAATGCAGTGTTTTTCCTTATAGCCAGAAATTATAAGAATATAACACCATTTGGGGGCTTCTTTCCAAAACAATGGAGTGTTAACAGTGCTGGCAAATTCCAAAGGGAATGTAAGAAGACAACTAACTTCATCTTTGATAGAACTCTACAGGGCAGAGCAGGAAAGAATGAAATGTTGGGCAATTCTGATTCCCTACACTGAAGCAGGAGGTCCTGATTTCAAAAACTGGCAATCAAGAATGTGTATGTGAAATGCCACTTCTCCTTTCCTTGGGTTTTTAGCATAAAACCCCATAAAAACCCTCTTCCTCACAGAGAGTGAGATTTCATATTGGCATTAAAATCCTTAAAAAAAAAAAAAAAAGAGGGACACACACACACTTTAAAAGCAACGAACTGAGTAAAGACTTGAGAAACAGAATTAAAACCACAGGACAGGAAGAGGATTGGTTCTCTGAGTGACAGATTCCCAAACAGCCAAGAAATGACATTTATAGCAAGGCCTCTGTCAGGAGTTATTTATGACCTGCCTGAATTGTCACACTGCCACACTGTACAGCGCAGCTCCAGGAGGGGACAGCGAGTCCAGAAGGAAAGTATCCAACCTGGCAAGAACACACATACTCCAGCAGAGCCCAGCAAACCCCAAGGTGAAATTGCTTCAAGCATTACAAAAATGCAGAGAAGTGGTAGAGAACAATGAAGCTGACCAAGTAAGTGTCCTTATTCCACTGAAAAGGAAAATTCTGGGGTTAAAGGGATTCCATCAGTCTGGAAAAATAAGAAGCCTAAGTAGCTTCATGACACATTCCAGCAGAACGTGAATCCTGAATACTAACTGGGATGAGCCTCCAAGAACTCTTCAGCTTTTCATGTTGGTTGGGAGAGTAATGTACACATAATCTCTATGCTTTTAAGCAAAAAGGAAGGATCATTTGCAGAAAGGTAGTAAGATACAAGTATACTAAGATTTATATAGGGGTAACCAGCAACTTGTCCCACAAGCAATATCTGTTATATTTAAGACACAGATGTCAATTCCAGTGAAAGCTCTTCCCAAGGGAGCAGTGATTCCCACAGCCCATCACGCTGCCTGGACAGCCGTGGCCAGCAGGGAGACTGGAGCAGCCCAGCACAAGGGACATTGCATCCTCATTAACCTCACTGACAGCAAACACAAAGACAGGAATATTTGACATCCTCAAAGCCAGATGGAGAAGAAAAAAAAAATAATTTCTGTTCTCATACAGTGTTTTTGAAGTCTTATCCTTCAGCAGAGTGATGTTCCTTCATCTCAAAGACTCCTTTCCTATTCAATAAAATAATTTCTTTGGTGTGTTTTCTGTGCCTTCTCATTTGTTTCTCCAACTTCCTATTTTTAATCAGTGTTGTAACCATACTGCTTTGGGGAACAACACTTACATTAGGAAAAAAAAAAAAAGAAACCAAACTTTTATTGCGCTTCAAGAGTGTCTGCCTGTCTTTATTTTACCATCAATCTTAAAGTTAAATGCACATAAAGCACTTTATCTCCTTTGCTCAACACCTTGTATTCCTCCCCAAAAAGACAAGGACTCTGTATTCCTCCCCAAAAAGACAAAGCAAAAGACTCACCACCAATGCTATCATGGCAAGAAAAATAATCAAGCTTTAAACAGTACTATGGGGGTAAAAGAAATAAACACAGTAATTCCCACATGACCAAGAGTTAGTTTGCAAGCAAAAACTGCCTCATTCCATATTCTGAAGTCCTGGGACACTGGTAGAGTCTCTTTTGTCAAATATAACACAAGTTTTAAAAAACATAATACATTCAACAAGTCTGCTGACAACGTGATATTGTCACTCCTACCAGCTCAGTGTCAGCATCACAGTGAATCACTCCCAAAAATTTTGGCAAACTCTACTATTGTAAACGTCCTGCAAGGGGATCTCAGGCAGGACCCCAGATAACACTGAAAGAACGGGTTCAATCCTTAGCTCTGAAGTGCTCAGGGACAGCACAGCTATAAGAGTGACCAGCTAAATGCATCAAGTCAAAACACATTACTGAGAGCTGAACCTGCACTTTAGGGAATCAATGACAGTAAACTAAAAGCACGATTTTTTTGGTTTTTTGACAGTCGTCAAATGGTGTTTAATCTGATCTCTTGTGTGTTGCTTTTACATCTTTATTCAAATTGTCTTCCATTTCCCAAGAATTCACCAGTATAGGCAAGGCCACGGACCAAAATCAAGGGGCAGATTCTAAGCTGACAGTAGTAAGGTTACAGTGGACACTGAGTGGATAAAACCCCAAAAATCTGAGTGAATATGCACAGGTTGAACACCACCACTGTGCCTTGGCCAGCCATTTGAAAAACACTGATTATAACAAGAATTTCAAAGCAGCACAGATTTAAATCCAACATACAGGGCAAACACCATTACCACGAGGAGAAAAGGCTGCAGATGTATGCTTTTTAACTTGACAACGTAATTAATGATCTTCACCATTAACTGATGACCATTTGCTTTGCAGTAAAATAAAATGTTCTATTTTTAAGTGGAAAGATAAGATTAAAAAAAAAAAACATGAAAGAGCAAAACTATTTGGCCATAAAACTTAGTCAAGGCCTCACTACATCCCACCACAAGCTTTCTCACTGTTCCCCTGCTCTACACATCCAGTCTATTCCCCAGAACTGGCCTTTGGAGCACATTCAGTGATGCCAAGTTCCTCTGTTCCTAACTTTCAACACCAGGCACTGGCTTAGATGGACAAAGAACGGCTAACCAGGATGAAGCTTTCACACAGAAATTACTCTTGCTTGGAAGAAGAAAAAGTTACACGAGAAATATTATTAAAAAATTTTAACTGGATTCATGGCACATCTTCCCCTACCCTGTGCCCCAGTGCAGGGGAAGGATTTTGTAGGTCCATCACAACCTTTGTTGTGTATATTAATAAATACTCCAGTACTATCCTGTATCCCCCCGTATTTGCAATTACAGATACTCTATCCCTGTGTTTTGGTTTCATGAACAGTAATTAACACAAGCAACATCTTCTCCAGCAGATTATTTATATAGGATTATGTGAGAACGGTCCTGCAGTTAACACTCTGCAAGCTCTGCTTTCTCTTTTGGCCAAACAGTCCTTCCCTTAAAAGCACTCCATTTCACAACGCAGAACATATTTTAAAGTGAGCAGGAGCGTGGAATTATTTCCTAGGCCAATCTGTTTCGGTCCTGTGAATGCTCCAAGGTGCAGTTATTTGGCAGCTAAGACTTTTCTTCTGGCTTTTCACACCTCTCAGAACAAAGTACAGCGGTGTCCTCAGGGAAGACGGCGCTCAGACAGATTTGTAAAACTAAATACAAATCCATTACAGTAATGACTCAATTAATTAAGCAGCCAGGCATGGCTGGAAGTGACCTGCTGGGAGAGACAGTGGTAAACTTCTCATGCAGTACATAAACTACCCAGAAACAAACCCTAGAGCAGTCAACGGCAAGGGGAGCATTAATCATTAGCAGCACTGGAAACACCACGAAGCTTATCTTAAAAGTAAAAAGAACCACTTGAGAAAAGCAGACATTCTCTCTAGTGCATTGCCGGGATTATTTTACTGCCATTGATCACTAAATCGTCACAGAAAGAGAAAAAACTTGGCATTCTTTGGTTCTTAGTGGCTCATCTGCCATCATTAGAAGCTCATTGAAACAGCTCTGTGATGTGTCCAACCACCTCAAGCCCTTCCAGGAGGATGCTTAATACCTCCCTGATGATTGAGCCTTAAATGCTCCTGAAGTTAGGTTCTCCAGACTTTTTTAGAAGAGATTTAAAATTACAGTTGTAGTGGAACTGCCACTACCGATACAGCCAAGTGTGACAGGTATCCCAAACACTTTATTCATGTAGTAAAATCTTTTATTTTAAATTATTAAATCTGTTGGGTTTTGGTATTTTAAATATTAATGTTAGTTACAGCAACCAAAAGATGCATTATACATGCAGTAGTAAAATACTAAAAAAAAAGAACAAACCCCAACACACACAAAAACACAACAAAAAATTTAAACAAACAAAACAAGAAACCATCAAACCCAAAAGAAACTAAAAAACCCACAGTATTTTCAGAAACAGGATAGAGGGACGAGATCTTCAAGTTCTGCACCGCAGCAAAAACTGGTGTACAGATTAATGAGCAGCCAAGTCTCCCGAGAGAAAAGCAACTGGTGATATCAAGTTATACAAACATGCAGTAAGTTTACATATTTTCTACAACATTACTCTTTCATATAATTTACTTGCATATTTGCATTCACCCATTAATTACTTTATTGGAGCATAATACACCCAAAGGGGTAATGCAATGTTATACCCAAATGCTCCCCATGGATTCAGATATCAACCCATAACTGGAAACGTAAAAAGCTCCTGAAGAGAAAGTGCATTATGAACTCCTGATGGCCAGCAGTTTAAAAGTAAAATAAAAAATTAAAAAAATAATCGAAACTTGTCTGAAAAAAGACTTCCAAATAAGCCATTCTAACTTGTATTTACAGTAGATCAAAAAGAGTAGGAGATAAAAGGAAGCACAGGCAAGTTATTCAGCAGTGTAGATCATACTTGGCCTTCTTATTCATTTATTTCTGCTGCAATACTGAACTAAAATAGCTTTTTTTTTCCCCTTTTGAAAAGAAGCTGCATTTTGCAATAATTACCAAGTTCAGTCCCTGTATTCATGAAAGGAAAAAACATTACCATTTCCCACTGCTAAAATTATGTGATAGTACAAAATTTAGCCTAAAAAGTCAATTTAACATGTTCTGTGATTTTCTATTATCATGCCCAGTATATACTATATATATATATATATATATGCACACATAGATGGATGGGAAGATAACAAACTGAGCAAGTAGAATTATGTTCTTTGGAACATGCAGATATCCAGACACAAACACTTCAGTGCTTTTCTTGAATGATATTTGGAGAACTGTGCAATATGTGCTCCTGGCTGCAATACGCCACAACACAAGTTAGAGACATTCTGCCATCCTTGAGTAGGTGTACAGATAGGCAAACAAAATAAATGGCATTTCAAATGAAATATAAAGTTCTGGATTACAAGGTACCTACAGCACATAAATGGTGCCTCTCAGCAGGGTCACGTCTTCTGCCTCACAACTGTTCCAACAAGACAGAAAATGCTGCAACCTTCTTAGGTTAGAAAGCTGATCTTTCCTGGTAAACAGAACACTGTGCCCACACTGTTCCTTTCAAATCCTCAAATTTCTAAAAACCATGCCAAATGCACTTGCAGTAAAATATAGCTGGGTTTATTCAAGCTGAGAGCTGTGTGTTGTTGGAGAAGGTAAGAGCTGGTCTGAAGCGAGTATACAGTTTCCCCTTTGCAGAGCAGGGCTGTGTGGTGCCAGGCACCAGCTATATGCCAATGGTCTTAGGAAAGCTAAGAAATATGTACAGTCCTCCATTTCTGGAAGGCAAAGTGCTGCTCCAGGGTCCAAGAACACTATTGAGCTTCGAGGTTTTTACTTCTCAGGATGCAAGTCTTGATTATTTGAAAAGGAACAAAATTGTTCCCTTCTCCAGGCATCACAGGCACTCACAAGGTGCAGCTTCCCAACACCTCACTTCCCTGCACTGTTCTGCAGTCACCCCACTTCTCGTGCTCCCTGCTCCTCTTTCAGTCTCTCATCTTCTTGGTAAATGGGATAATGCATCCAGCATCGTGGGTCTGGGCATTTGCCCTCAGAGAGGTGAGCCCTCCCGGCAAAGTGGCAAGATTTCATCAGAAATGACATCAGAATGTCAGCATTTCACAGCACACGGGGCATCGTTACACTGAAAAATACTTACAGCCTTTACACTGATCAATGCAAACGAGGATATTAACTTCATCTTTTTGAGGAAGGATATTGAAATCCTCTTTTTTCCTATCACTGAAGCTTTACCTGCTCCCCACACCTTGCCCTCCCAGCAAGGCTACTGAGCCCAGGCAGAGCACGCTGCTCAGCTCGCTCATATTTCACTCTCCCAAGCCAAACAATTTACTTATCCTGCCCATCTGGCACTGCACTCCAGCTGCTTCTGCTGAAAGACAGCACGGCCCCTGGCCTGCCCTATGTAATCTTTGCTCAGGATGAGAATATAACATAATTTAAATAATTATAATGGTTAAAAGTCTTCAAAGCTGGGAGGTGTTGCTGCAGGGAACGCTCATTTGTGGCAACCAAGGGTACCAGGAGAACACTGAAGTCTAAGAACAGGTTCTGATTTGATCTCTGTGAGGTTTGGATCAGTCTATTGAAATTATTTATTTCTAAGCACTACCCCTGTCCATCAGAGTAGTGTGTCTCACCAGTGGGTATGGAGGTACCTCCCTCTCATCCATAAAGATGTAGCAAAAAAAAGTATTGAATATCAACGGAGTTGTTCAAATGCACGCAGCACACAGACACCACAGCAGCACTGCCAAGCCAAGAATAAACAAATGCACTTGCTGTGAGTTAAGTCATCTCAATCTTTCTTTTTTTTCTTCCCCTTTGGTTCTAATAACAACTTAGTCTTTTTTGTGTTTCTAATAAAAATAACTTATCTAGAAACAATGCCCTAAAATTGATTCTTCAGCAGTATTGCTGTGCGGGTTTCAAGTAATACAGCTTTGCCAAATGAACCTCATCGAGCTCAAAGTAGAATCAGCATAACAAAATTAACAACACTAAGTCTTTAGGAGGCTGAAAAATAAAATTTTTAAGTAAAATAACAGGGTTTAGTGATTGAGTATTTGTGTTCAACCCAATCTTCCCTCCATTGATGGCAATGGGAAAACTGCCACTGATTTCAGAGACTGCAGAAACCACGTTTTATACTGAAAATCTGCATTGCTTTAGGGAGCAACTGCCACTGTGAATCATAACACTCTGAGCACGAAATTCACAAGCTACGTGAATGCTATGACCAAATCATACTCAAGCACAACCAATTTTACATAACACTGGAAGACAAGACTTCCTTCAGGATCCACCCATCCCACTGTATGGATATCTCTGTATCCATCCATAGGTATGTCCCAGGACAAGCCTGTCTGTACCCCAGAGCTGAGACCTGGCGTCCATGGGACTGGGCTCCACCTCCCACAAAACACCAAGTGTTTGCAGGAAGTCTTTCATAGGTCTCAGGAATTCCAATACCTATTTTTCAGCCCGTGCTCAGAGAATTTTTTATTACAGTATTTACATGAGGTAGCCCGGTATACTCCAAGGGAATATAGTTCTTTTATTAAACTATTACATTTGGTAAATTAATTTAATAACCTCCTACGTAATCTCATTTGGTAAAAGAGGAGGGATCTTACAGTAGTTCATTCATAGTGCTCTCTCCTAATAGCTCCAGCATGAAGAGTTCAGCATCTCTTCAGCTGAGCAAATGCAACTTCTAATCAGATAGTCATGAAAATTGTTATAAAATTAAAAGAACAACAAAAAATAAAATCATACAGGTCTCCCAAACAAAACTACAGCTTATAAAGAAAATTAAAGGTGAGAACCCAGAATTCATCTGCATTTAAAATAAGTGTTGCCTTGGATGTGTTCTATAAGTGTTTTGAGAGAAAAATCTAATGCTAAGTAAAAATGATGCTTTATATTCTTCTGTGAAATAGCAACAGTTGGCTAAAACTGACAGAATCCACCAAGAATATCTCTTCTCCCAAAAATGAAATTAAAAGACCACCATGATATTTGATGTGGCAATGGCAAAACTTTCCTAAATGCTATAGGGACATGGAAAGCTTAGTGAGTGATGCTCAAACAGGTGGCAAACTTGGCTCAAGAAGAGAGGGATGCAAGGAATTAGTTTCAGCTGCCAAGAGAGCAGGACCAAGGCAGCCCTCCGTCACCCTCCTCTTGTTCTCCCAACCAGGGCTGCCATACATGCCTGTGGCAAAAAACCCCCTCTGGCCTCCTGGCAGCCACCCTGTGCCCTTTTGGAGGTTCCCCAGAACTGTGCATCATTCAGCTGCCACTCCCCTTAAACACCTGCACACCTCCAGCACTGTACAGGAGAACACTAATCCTGAGAATTCAGCTCAGGCACCAAACCAATATTTTTCTGTTGTGTGTGACTTGCCCTGCAGGGGAGCTCAGTGTTGGGTCTGCAAACGGGATCCCTGTGGCTGTGCTCCAAATTCTTCCTCTGAGTCCTGGTCCTTTGTGTCACCCCTACCCTGCCTGTGCCCTCTTGGCTGACTCCTGACTCCACTGCCCAACCTGTCAGCCAGGCTTCCCACTTTTATTTCAGCCTTGCCTGTTCCCCTGACAGCCTCCCCTCCCAGCAGCATTCAGATTACATATAATCCAATTTTCTGAATTTCACTTCAGCTTCTAGACATGCTCTCACCCTGCTCTGTCCTGTGGCTTTCCCAGTTACTCAAGCACTGAGTAATCTCATTCCTGATCAAGGAGTTTTACTTCCTATTGCTATTTACATCCTGCAAGCATGGTGTAGTTAACATTCTCCTGCAGTCACTAAAGCACACATAGTCCTCAAAAAGCATCGACTTCACCATAGGATTCAATGTTACAGACTTTCTTAAATTTATGGGATCTCTTTCATCAATACTCCTGACAGAAGTTTTGGTTTGGCTGTTTGTTCTTCTGGTTTTGCCTTGGTTTTTAAGCAGACACACCTTCTAGGAGAAGCATCAACACAAAACAGGGAAAGGTACACCAGTATACAGAAAAGCAAAATGGATATTGCCATGTCTGTAAGCAGCAGGCATTTCATAACACAAGTACATCCTGCATTTTACTTCAGGAACTCCTTTTTTGTTCTTGTGTTTTCCCTCCAAACTATCCAAAAGAGTTAAATAACAAATATCTTTTGTAGCCTACAATCAAAACAGTTCAGCAATCCATCAGAACTGTCTAATGAAATCAAAATAAGCTGTGCCCACCTACAATACAGTACAAGTAAAGAGATCTAAATGATGCTGGGAGAATCACTGCTCAGTATTAGCTTGACAGACTTTGGGTCCATAAAAGAGTAAATGACAAGCACTACACTTGAGGTGATTCTAGACTTATTTGAAAGGTATGTGATTAAGTAATCAGCTTCATACTGAATAGATATCAAAGAAATTCTTATTGCCCGTTCAGAAGTTGTATCCAAGTTACCAAAACAAACATCCAGCAAGCAATGATTTTTGAGTGCTAATTATCCACCACTCCACTTCTTCTACAGTCATTTACATGCACAGTCAGTATATGACAAGTCTGCAGTATTTCAACAAATTTCCACTCTGTATGAGTGCCTGAACAAGGTGCTGGGCAGCAGAGAGAAGCTCCTTCTGCCCCTCCAAGAAGTACCCCAGCAGCATGGCACAGGTCAGCCTGGAGGTCAGCTGGGACCTGGGGGAAAAGCAGCATGAACATAACGAATGTTTCACATCGCTGCTTTAGCTGGGATGATCCAAGGTATGGTGTGAGCGTCAGCACTGCTCGGAGTATGCAACTCAGAATCAAATCTTCACAGTATACATTTACAGCCAGAACAGTTTTTTTGAATCCTCTCAGTACAGTAGGAAAGTGTCAGTTACTTTTTAGACTTTGGTACACCTTTAAATAGGCATGTCACAATGACATTACCTGATGCATGCTGCCTAAAATAATCCCAAGGTTAATTTTGTCGATATAAGTGGCTCTGGAACAGGACAAATTCTTTATCTCAGTTTGATTCCAGTTAATTTAAGTTAGGGCCTCTACATGGTCTTTATGGTCAGAGACTTTCAACTTAATAAATACACATTAACAATGAATCATGACTAAATGAAGACATTACAATAACCTCAGTAATTTCAACACATTTCAGGAAATGGCTCAATAATCAGTTAAAACTGCAAATTTCTGACATAAAAAGATCCCTCCAGAAGACAGGATTCTACAGTAGGCTTCAAATCAAAGATTCTTTTCATTTTAGTAAGATTTGGGAACAAGACTTTGATTATAAATCCATTTCCAGACTTATACATACAAAGATCTATAGCAGTCTTCAGAACTTTTAGTTTTTAGATAAGGTATTTAGCCTTTTGTAGAACTTTATTTTTCAATCAAGTCTGAGTAGTTCCTAAACTGTCGTGCATGTCAAAACCTCCAAAGTCACGCTGGTTAAAAGAAAAAAAAACTAAGCTAGAATACGTGTATAATTAAAAGTTATATTAATCACCATTCCCCATTTCTCAGAAAAATCAACAAGCTATTACCAGAAATTACACCTACCAGGTACATCCTGGAAAGAAAAAAAAAATGTTAAGTTTATGAGCATGATCAGCTAAATGTTTCACCACAGCAGATGTGTTATTGGTTCTACAGTAACTGCTTGCATTTTCACATCTACTGTGGGGAAGAACAGAAAAAAAAAATATACCATTAAGTCAATTAAAACATTTTTGTTACAGATGGCGTTGATCTCAGTGGAACTACAAAATGAATAAAATATTAGCATAAGAAACAGGATTTGCATCTCTGCACAGATATGAAAACTCGGTTTTATTAACAGCTGCTTAACATATTTGGAAACCAGTAGAAAGCATTCCTCCTCCGACACTGCTCTACCCACCAGCACCATTATTCCATCAGAACACCATCTCTAATCATTATTTATGTACTTCTGCACAGTAGTCTTCGTGTACATAATTTAAAAACAAATCAACCAGTATCATCAACTTCATCTCTTATTCCTGACCATAACAGCTCCTACCTCTTGCCTAGAAAACCTATCAAACAGCTTCCTGAAAAGACCTGCCAGAACTTGTGTTTGCAGACCACTGGACTTGCTGTTATCCTACAGAAAGGTCACCTTTCGGTAATTTCACTGCAAGACACTCAAATCACCTTTATTATTATAAACCTGTATGCAAAGATACCACAAACCTGATGCTGTTATCCATCTCTACCCACGTTTAATGAGGTCAGTAGTCATGTCTTACATTATGTTCTGTGTGGAAACAGATGATAAGAAAACTACTCTAGAGTTAGCAGGCACTATAACAGACAAGCTTGCAATAAACTTTATTAGAAGCAGTTTGTCCTGGATGTAGGGTGTTTGGTTTAGGGTTTTTTTAAAATACTAAAGTTTCAACAAGTCAGTGTAAAGCCACCTATTGATTTTTAAGAGACTTTTAGCCAGGCCCCACGCTTTCCTTAAGCAGAATTTAACTTAAATAACTTTTTACTGGAGTGCAGAGATATCAGGAAATGAGAATTACTGTATTTTGAGGCAAATGTAACCATCAGAAACAAAAAGCCTGAATTAAAATGAAAAATTCCATGAAACTGAATGGAAAGAAACCTTCAACAATTCATAGATTGACTTGGGCACAAGGTACACCATAAAATGCCAGGCAGCAAAGTAAGTGATTCCAGGCCTGCACAGGAAAAAAAATCTCAAAAAAACTTTTCTGGCAAAACTTAGATCCCTGAAAAGCATAAGAAGCTAGATGAGCCTTTAGGGCAGCTTCACAAGATCCACACACCCAACTCCTGCACCTGAATCCCGTTTTATAGACAGTGGTTTCCATTGCTACAGAGAATTGTTATTGACAGCTTGACACAAAAAATTCCACAAGACCTAAATCTTTCTCACTACAAGGTTATCAACTTAGGCACAGCCATACTGGATCTGCCAGTGCTGATTTGCTTAAGGACAAAGAGGGAAGAGGTGGAGGTTAAACCCAGTATGAAATGCCTATTGCCCTTCATGGGAATCTTGGCCATAAATGCAACAATTCACAGAAAAACTGTCCATCTTCAGTGATACTAACTACTGGATATAATTAACTTGATGAAAGAAGGTCTACAACTACTACTTGTTCTGTTCAAAGCTGTCCTAGGTAGATGCTTATGAAAAAACAGTGGTGGATGGAATAACAGCTGCAGTGTTATGAAAATACAAACAGCTATGCCAAACAGCAATCCAAGAAATATCCCCCAACTCCTTCTCTTCTGTAAAGCTGGCAAAAATTAATTTGAAATAACTAAATCAACAAAAAAGATTCTTTTCATTTCTAAGAAGTTTTTACACTAGCAAGAGCAGAAAACAGTTTCCTGGGTCTCTTAACAGTGTATTTAAGTTTTTCTTAACAACCAGATCCAGGGTTAGGTAAAGGTCAGTCTAGGCTGGTATCCCAGCTACAGAGTACATGCCTGGGGAGGCATAACAAGCAAGAAAGTACAAAGTGATCAGTTCTCTGCTGTGGCTTCCCAGTGTTCAACCCCTTGCAGATGAGGAACTTTCTAAGCCAGATGCTTTTGGTGCATTGTGAAGGTCTCCTCTGTCAATTTGTCGTTTCAAAGCTGCTCAAACCCAATTACGTGTCTGACTGCCACAGCTTTCTGTGGCTGTTAAGTGCACGATTTAATCACATGCTGGGTCAGAAAATGCTGCCATGTATTTTAAACTGCTGTAAAGAACTATCACTGGGTTTTTCCTGACTTCACATTCTATGAAAGGGAATGAATATTGTTTCCCCATTTCTCTCTCCACAGTGTTTGGAAATGAACATCCATGAAAACATCCCCCACCAGTTACCATTTCCCTGATCCAAATGATGAATTTCTCACTTTGTGGCAGCCTTTGCACAGCTAAATATGCCATTCTTGCTCTTCCCAATAGCTTCTTTGGCTCCACTGAATTATGTAATGTAATTACTACCTAAACATTCTCCTCTTTTTATAGGGTACATATGAACATGCCAAGGAACACAGTTGTGATAAAATCACCACTGGACCATCAAGTAATTAATCAGCTTTAATGCATCTTACATAGTCATAGTTTTAGATCATTACACAGCAAGTGTATAAATGCAAGCTTACACAGCAAAAAGCTGTGCAAGAGTTACTGGAGAATCATTACAGTCCTGAACAACTCGGTCTTATGGAAAAAAAGCCTTAAATGCTCATGTTGCATAGGCAGAGGTAGCACGCATTTAAGACACTTAAATTTTGTCACCACACTTCAGAGCACAAACTGAACAAAACTAAGCTCCACTGTTTTTATTGCAGGTTTGTTTTTTTAAAGCTAAGAACGTCACTAGGATAAACACAAGCCTCGAAATAAGACAGCTGGCTATCTCCATACACTTCCACTGATGAATTCAATTGCAAAACACTAATCCTTGCAGTTCAGTTCTCAGACTAGTAGTGTATTACAGGCAAGGACAACTCAACTGGATTTTAAAGCAAAATCTCTGCATGAAGCAAGGAAAATGGCCTTTGGAAGAACTTCAGTGAAAAACCTCGGAGCTCCACTGTGCCTGAAGCTCAAGTCTGACTCTGCAGTTGCTACTTCAAGTTCATCTCCTGGGCACAGTCTGTTGCTACTAACATAATACAGAGCTGTGTTATCTGCTACAGTATCTTGACACAAAGATCCAGGAAGAAAAAAAAAACAAACACACGGTCCCAAAAGTTTGTGTTGCACGTAAACAACGCAGAGAGAAGCCTGATAAGAATTGACGGGGAAATATTTTGGTAGAAAGTTACAAAATATTTCAGTAGGCATTACATAACAAATTAGCCTTGCTACCCATTTATTAAAATGCTTGTACATGGCAATGTCAGAAGGAACATGCCAGAAGGAAAACAACATCAGTCAACTCTGTTTAGAACTGCCCCACAGGAAGCATTACATGTAAAGAAAGCAGACACCCAGTTCTTCTGCTCTCCTAGCCTGGAAGTGGTTGCAATTAACATTTCATTTGCAAACAATTGGCCCTGGATTATTCACAAGGGGGGGAAAAATAGAAAAAAATAAACACTGTGCAAATAATTTAGTCAATGCATGGTCCATCTTTAGGCTTCTCAGAAAGCGGCTCAAGTTCTATGATCTCTTGCTATTTATCCAAGTTTGTCTCCCAAGCATTATACTCTGATTTCAGGCTCCTCATGGCAAACTCCCCTTCTTGCTCCAGTTCTGTAGTAGGACCATTTACCTCTTCCTTGCATCAGGAAAAACCCCAAACAAACAGAAACTCTAAAAAACCCAACAACTAATACACATATATTAGGGAAACTTTCTAACGCACAAGAATAGCCACAACTATTTCTCATTAATCCTATTTTAAATTTACCTCAATCCACAAAGCTGTGAACATCAGCAAAGCAAAATGGGAATAAAAATATTCTGGCTACATTTTGTTCTTTTTATATAAATGAGTTCTCCTGTTTCTGAAGCCAAATATAGAGCACATGAATGCACTGAAGATTATCTAAAAGGGTTCATATTTTACTTGCAGTATATGCCAAGTGTAATTTGCTGCAGGAAAGGTTTTCAAAGCAAGTCCCAGTTCAGCCTTTGTACTTCACAGTTACACTGTGGATGCCAGAACAGTCCAATGTAAGCAAGTCTGGCTTCCACTGGACCTGCGCTCTCAGATGCTAACCTTGAGACTTCCTGAGTTCTAAAAGATAGCTGGGGAAAGAAAATGCTGTTAAAAGTGTACTTTGATCATCTGAATCTACGGAATTTTAACGTTCTGCTTAACTGAGCAAGACCACTCGTGTTTGAAGTACACCTTTAAATAGTCAGGAGAGAAATGGAAAAACAGGGCAAGAGTGTTCAACTCCTGCAGAATAAGAGCTTGTCCTTACTGTGCAACTTCTTTTGCTTTCTTAAGACTCATTTTTCAGCTGACAAGATCAGCTTCAAGAAAGCAATGGAATACTATTTTGACTATAAATTTAGATGAACATACGGACTTTTTAGAGTAAAATAAACATAATAAAACACTGTAAAATTCTTTCCCAACAAAATATACTATGCTTGAGCAGAAATCCTGCAGTTGAAGGGGAGCTGAAAAAAGAAAAAGAGGTGAAATAAACTGTAGGATTTTATCTCAATTCCATCTAAAATTTGCACCTAACATTTGTTGAACATGTCCTAGGACATCAGAAATTCCTGAAGATGCAGACAAATAAATTATTTAATTTCTACCCCAAGTTAAAAGTATTTCCTATTCACTAGTATATTGCCAAAGGAAAATTGATTTTATACACCACTGAGACAGCCTTGTGGGATAAGAAACACAATGCTCTGTATGAGGTTCCAACAGTTGCCTTAGAGATGCACAGCCCAGAAATTCTCAGGTTCAGATACCTGCTATCAGACACAGCCATGTTATCTAATTTCATTCAGCTGCTTAACAACTATATTTAAGATTAATCACAGTATTTTTCATTCTGTTTCTATAAGAAATGATGATATTCACTCAAATTCTTAGAGTGCCTGGAATAATTTCTGAGTTTCCAGACTGGATCTATGCATAGGCATCCTTCGCTTTTGTCCATGAAATCAACTTTTCCCTCATCCCTTGTTCAATTCATTGACTTCATCAGCCCGTCCTCGCTATCCTTCTATGCATCTGCCCCAGTCTGAATGCACCACTCCTAAACACAGGAAACTGAGTTTACCCAGTATTTCACATGAGGCCTTACCAGTTCCTTGTTTAACAACATTAATTCTTTCTTATCTCTGTCAGAAATCTCTCTCCTGATAAACACCATCCGAGGATGTATCTGAAGAGATTTCCTTCAGTTAGAGGAGTGATCGTTATCACTCTCAGTATTGTTATCAACCTGTAGTGAAAATGCTACCCAGTCATCAACTTTTATATACCATTTATGTGATTAAAACATATCTACTGGTATAGTCTGTAAAACAATAATGTTTAATTGTAATCCAAGATTTTGTGTATTTTAAGTTTCTGAAGCCTTCACACGATTCCAAGAAAAAAAATACCATTTCCATACCGGTACAGTTAAAGAACTCCGGTCCTGATTTAGTAAAGCACTTATGCAACTCGAGACTGGAAGCATTCCCATCACATTAGTCTTTAGAAGACTAAAACCACCCTTCAACACTTTGTTGGGCTTAATGAGTTAATATTTCAAGGTGAAACCTGCAAAGGATCCTCGAGGCTGTTTTGCACTTATCTACCTCGGTCTCCTCTGAGGCTAAAGCTTAAAAATGCAAAAAGCAAATATTTTGCTTTTTTATTCTTCCTTTGAATAGACATACTAAGCTGTAAGAGCTAAGCCTGTATTCTTCCTTCTTGCCTTGAGCTAGAGCTTTGCCCAGTGCCTTCACACATTTACAGAAGTGAAGTCTCATTTTCCACCGTTATCTCGATGCCTTCCAAGTGCAAATCACTACAAGAGGATCACGTGTGACCATATGCTAAATTAAGTTCGCCCAGGAGACTTCATTCATCGGTTCCCCAGAAACTAGCGATTAGCCCACGTACTTGCAAGGAGATACCATTTAATTCGAAACCACACGGTTTATTTTTAAAAATTAACCCGGAAAAAAAAATTAACATAGTCATAAAGCCATTTTCCTTACCAAAACATAACAAAGGCGGAGGCTCTAAGATCACGCCCGACCTGTTAATTTCACATTAAGGGTGCTAAACACACGGCGCTGCTCCGTAGCAATCTGTACTACATCCAGTCTCCAAACACACCTCCTGTTCATTTGTGCCACTGCATATTTTGCTGTTCAAGAGCAAAGAAACCCAGCGCTGTGGAAGCGATTTATTCTGCCTCCAGGTATTTCATGAATATTAAATAAGAACAGATACGAGCTGCCACACAAAAAAACTTCACAACTCGGCGGGGAGCTGCCCCGCTGCGAAACCCACGGGTCACGCAGGAGCGCGGGTGGGACCCCGGCAGCTCCCGGGGCGGCGGGAGCAGCACCCCGGCACTGGCCCCGGACAGCCCCTCGCTCCGGGGACCCGCCGTTCCCCAGGGGCTCCGGGGGGCAGCACCGCTGCAGACGGGGCGGCAGCGCCGCTCGGGGAGCAGAGCGGCTGCTCCCCCTGAGGGAGGGTGCGCTCAGACCGTGCCCGGCGGGCTCCCCTCGTCCCCTGCCCGTCCCGGCTCCCCGAGCGCACCGGAGGGCGGCTCCAGCGCGGGCAGCCCGGTGGCGGGACCCG
>VXAW01011654.1:390391-402075 GCA_013399735.1 Tyrannus savana
CGGGTGCGAGGCGCGAAGGGGGACTCGCACAGGAGACGGCGGAGACTCGCGGTGGGGCTCCTCCGTCTCTTGAAAGCGAGCCCAGAGCGGGGCAGGTCGTGCGGGGCCGCTGCCGCCCCGCACAGCCCCGGGCACGGCCGTGGCAGGGCCGACACCGCCCCCTGGCGGCTCGCGCGGCCTCCGCGGTCCCGATTAAGCAAGAAAGAGATAAAAACCTCGTTACCCCACCCAGTCATTAATTAACCCCATGTTACTAGCGAATGCCGGGCTACGGAGCATGATTGCTGCCTCAAGGATGTGAAATTTATATAGTTGCATGCATACACTATATATAGTATTAACATATACATACACTATAATATTTAGAATTAAAAAAAATCTCAAGGTTATTGGGGCATTTGTCATGTTCAACACAAAGAATTGCTAATTGAGGGACAGATCTAAATGTAACTTAGCTTTTTTCGTGAGCTTCCTTCTAAATTTTATGTAAAATAAAAAGTCATAATACATGTCTACCACACTTGCTTTGGTTTGTTTTGGTTTGTTGTTTGTTTTTTTTTTTCAGTGAGAAAGACCACAAAAGAAGTAACCCTAAAAGAAAATAAAAAATATTCACATTGAAGAAACATGTATCTTAAAAATTACTGGAGAGAAGAGACTGATAAGGGATTGGAGGATTTAACCTCAGCCAGCATTGTACACAGAAAGAACATGATACTTAGTCACTGCCACAAAGAGAGGGAAAAAATCCACAAAACCAACTAATAAAAACTTATCCATATAGTGTCACACAGTCTGAACTATGAAGACTAATTTAAAGACAGTAGAGAAGTTAATTATCGTGCAGTGTTTTAATAGAGGGAATTATTGCTTCATGTAGAAATACATTGCAGCTTTTTCATATATTTTTTGAAACCATATGAAGTTTAATCACTGGTTTACTCATTTGAGAACAGCAAAGTACTGTCATAGCTGAAATCTTCTGCATCTACCAGAAACTGCCTGTAGCATGTTGTACAGACAGATGCATATAACATATTAAAGAACTTTATCTTATCTAGGGTATGTCTTATACACTCAAAATTAGGGACATCCTGTCAAATGCATTGACTTCTGATATCAAAATTTTAAAATCATTTGATTCTCACCTCATGTTCCAACCTTTGACACCTGAAGTCTTTATGTGAAAAAGGTCTACAGGGAATCTACAGAATTTAAATTTCATAAACATCAAACCTACAGGGCACACAGAACTAATTATACTTTTGATCTGTTTGTCCACAAGATGCAAAGGTTTTAAAATTACGTATGGTACAGCTAAGAGAGAGTTTAACTAAATTCTTCTCAAGAAGAGAATAAAAGGTTGGCTATTTTTTTTACTATACATCTCTGGATGCTTCTGAGGCATCTGTATCTGTCTGCTTCTGTTTGGGAAGAACCACGAATTATGAAGGAAAAGAGGAATTGGTTTTGCTACTTCCTAATGTTTAATATGAAAAGAGAATTAACAAAAGGAAGCTTTACACTAAAAGTTCTTGCATAGAAAGTAAAAAAAAATCAAGATTGGGTGGTGATGAGAGTATTTAACGTGTTTCTGTATTCAGTTTCAGGATGATCTGATGCAGCCCACTGTACAAAAACACTGCAGTGTTGTCTGCAGTTACTTCAGATAGGACAGATTTTCAAGAACAGTCAAGGAATTCACTTCAGCTAAGGAAGGCAAGATGGTAGATAAAAAAAATCTATGTGTTTGCCTGAACACATGAGTCAGCAAGTGCCTGCAATGTCTATTTTAATGTGGATTTTTTTTGTACACTCAGCTTACTGCCATCTCCATCCTTAAGGCACATAATTGTTCCTTAGTGGGTGTAGTTTGTATCATAAACCAGCTGAAAATACAGTTGTCTTGGAGCTGTACTGAAGTACAGCTTACATAAGCCAGTAGTTTGCACCTAGACATTGCATTTTGGGAAGCTCTTAAAATTAAGTATTCTGCTGGGACCCAAAAGTGGTGCTCTTGTACCAATTGGCTGATGAAGTGTGAAAACTGACATCTTTTCCTGTGTCATGAACATCTAATTTGCAAGACAGAGAAAGCAGTAGGGAAAAAGTTGTGATTTCTTCGAGTATGCAGTGACAGCAAATCATAATTTTAGAACTGATGAGATGTAAGCGAAGCTATTGATGAGAAACTGTTTTGCTAGGTAATTCTTAAAGAAGTGATTTTTTTAAAGTCTTAGTGGTTATTGTGTCTGTGCTGTTATATCCTGAACATGATGTTATAAAACAACAACAGAAAAAGAATGATATAATTTATTTATACAAATATGTACTTGTTGCTAAGCTTCACTCACACTTTGGCAAGGCAACCCCAAGTCATATTTTGCCTATAAAACTATAATTAAGCTTTTTGGCTGGGAAAAAAAGTGCAAGTTCAAAACAGTACAAATCAAATATAGTTATCTTTCTTTAAAAACACAGTGTGTAAATTTTCAATTTTGTTAAACTTTTTAAAATATTTACACTCCTTGGTTCAGTGCCTCCTAATTTTTTTATTAATTCTTGTTTTGTCTTGCCTCCTACTTCTTTGAAAAAGCCTCATTCTTTTTGCACATCATATTATATTTTCCAGGTAGTATAAATGTTATACCTTCTCTAACTTAACAAGAGACACTTTTGTGATACACCTTTATCTTCATGATGTTCTTGCTCCAGCTGAAGTCGCTGATGAATTCTTTTCATTGTCTGGTAGTACTTTAATTGGGTTTAATAATTAGAATACTATGGTTAAAGAAGATTCCTGCCAATTCTTCGCTCTGAGGAACAATCCTTTATTTTAGCAGTATTGTTTGCCCAAACAGATACGCCAATGAAGTACGAAAAATGGTAAAATCAGGACCTCAGTTAGGTCATGTTTACTTACATGTTTAGTCATGGTATTTCTTTCATTCCCCCTACCATGGATTTGCTTTACCCCTTGCTTGCCCTCCTGCAGGCTCAGCCAGCAGTTTCCTTCACCCCACAGCTGCACACAGGGATGGGTCACTGCAGGAGGGAGCTCGTGGCTCTGCTGGGTGACTTTGACCGTGATACAGCACAACTGCTCCACAGCTGCAAAGACACTGGATGGAGCCCACGGTAGGTAAAGCCTGGAATGAAAAGAGGGGAGTAAAAGCTGAGATAGAGAGCTTCTGTAAAGAAATTTTGCAGAGGCATAGCATGTATTTTCTAAGGGACAATGGTAAGGTGTCATGTGTTGTTTTGGTTTTGTAAAAAAACCATTTTTTTTCTAACCTGATTTTCAAGGGTAGATGTTTGCCAAGAATGCATCTGCCTCACATAAAAAGACTCACAACATGAGTCATACACACACCTTCAGATTTTTGGCCAATGTGACTGAAGTTCAAGAAGTTAACAAGTAATTGAAAATAAGATTTTCTGTGGATAACTTCAGGTAACCCCCGAAGTCATGCTACAATCTGGGCAAAACAGAGTTTATTCACTTGTGCAACCAGTGAAGCTTTCTCAAGTTGCCCATGTTTAGTTTCTAGTTGCTTAGTTTGGGGGAGGGAAGAGAGAGCATATTATATATATTATAACAGAAATTGTCTTGAGGATTTGAGGGACTCTTAAAGATGAATTCTTTTTCAAGTCTAATGATACTTAACAATAATGATTCTTGTTTAAAGTAGGTGGTAATTCCACTTAATGAGGACATTTACCAATGACTGTCTTTTTCACAGAGCTCTTTTTGGCTCCTCTGATCATTGCTTTTAGTATTTCTTCGGCTGTGACACATGCATAGAAATCTAATTGTAGTTGTTGCCACCTTTCAGGCTTTGTGAACTTGTTCCCTGCCATGAAGAGTATGATCCATAGATGCATGCCACTTCCTCCATTCTTTGGTAATTACTTACCAACAGGTTCAATTTCATGCCCCAGTCTGTGCTATGTCACAGCCTTTCACATCCTTGCTAGCTCCAAGGATATATTCTGTGTTAGGAGTGCAATGGCAGTGTGGTTCCCACACACTTCCATACAGTGTTTTGGGATCATTTGGGTTTTCATGATCTGTGCAGCTGGCGGGGAAGCAGCATTAGTGTTAAATGATACCTATTAGGAATTATTCTTACTGAGGATAGAAAGCATTCTGGTAATATCCCAGTTCAAAAGCTACTCTTATGGTCTCTAATCTTGCCACCTCAGAAGCAAATTACTGCTAATGTCAGCAGGAGTCATATTTGTGCCTACTTTGCAGTAAAGACTTTGGAGGAAATCTGGACAGTATACCAAGAATGGAATTTAGGCTCTTCTACCTGTTAATCAGACATACAATTTTCCTCCTGACATGCACTCCCTTAAAGATTTTGCACTGCTTAACTGGTTTTTGGTCATAAACAAGTTAATCATGCGCATCCTGGATCACTGAGGTGGTATGCACTAGCCTGAGCATCAGGAGAAAAGAACTCATTTGAATTCTTTCAGGGGGCTCCTGCCAATGATGTGAGGGAAAGTATCAGACAATCTAATAGGAGTTGGTCTGTATGGGGAGAGCACTGGTGATGAGAGCCTGATATCACTGATGGGCACTTTGGGTGGGGGTAAAGGTCCAGTCCCATGGATAGGATAGCTGCACATTGGAGTACAGAACAATGTCTCTTGGTTTCAACTGAGAAGTCAGTTTGCACTTGTAAACTGCTCTGTGACAAAATCCAGCAGGTAAGTTAGGATGGTCTGGAGATTTGCTTCAAAACTGCACCTTGATCCAAACAGAAATGCTAAAGCAAATGCTCCCAGGGTAAGGAAGTGTTAGAAGTACACTGCTACCTTTAGACGGCCTCCCAAAGAGTATAAAGAGCTGTACCACATTTGCCTCATTTCAAAGAAAGCTGATTTCATGTGAAAAAAGTCAAAACAGTGTTTCCCAGCAATATTTTTAACAGCTTTTACACTGGCTTAAAGTGGTAGTATATATGAACAGAAAACCTGTAAAGTCTTCCTTTTTATGCTGGAACTAAAGTTATAGGCAACTTTGGCCTACTCCTTGATACCACTTCCAAACACAAGGTTACATGTAGCTAGATAAATGATTTTAGCGAGTTTTCAAATTCATCTATGTCTGGTTATTTATCATGCATGCAAATTTGGCCCACCTCTCTTAATTCATTAGAAAAAAATCACCTCAAAATAAAAAAAAATAAAAAAAAACCCACCACATAAAATAATATGATTATGAGCACAATGTAATCCTCAAAATAACTCGAATTCCTCTGGTATTAATTGAAAAGGATTTTAAGAAGATTAAAAATATGTTCCATCAGGGATGAAGTATATTTAATCTTTTATTGCAAAAGCTCATGTTCCCTAACGTCAGGTTAGAAGTCTATCTCAGGACATGGAAAAGAAAGCCTAATGACTAATCTGTGTAAGCTTATTTTCCTAAAATTTGCCACTCTGGGAGTATTAACATGCATAAATTGAAACCACTGTTTATCTGTGTCTTTTCTGAGTGGGGTTAAATAACCTGGTAGTTCAAATCCATAGCCTATACTAACTCCCACTGTATCCTACAGCAGGATTAGCAAAAGTGAAGCATTCTGCAAATATAAGGCCAGGAGTGTTTTCCTCCTAATAGATTTACAGACAAATCCACAATAAAATGTGTTGGGTAAACTTAGAAAGTCAGCTGTTTGGAAGAATCCTCTATTTCTAATGAGTTACCTTCTCTTCATCTAATCTTAGATGTACAGTCAGACTTGGTAGCAAGATTTGGGGAGATAAAAGTCTATTAACCCTTCAGGCTGTCAAAAGACAACACAGCTTTTTCCACATATGTTCTGCAAGTGTGATGTCCAAAGATGCCAAGAAATGGTTTTATGAGCAGATACTACACACACTGAGGCTAAGTGAGCCATACTTGAACACAGCACTTCTCAATGGTTTGTGATTCTGGGGAGAAGAGGAAAAACCTAAGGAAGAGTGACCTCTCTTGTTTTGTCCATCGTGTGGGCCAAAACTTACAGTGGCTTATTTCCCATGAGCTACTACAAATACAAGGAGTTTAAATTACCTATTGGTTTAAATATTTAAATCCCCTTGATTTGAATGGAAAGCAAAAGATAAAAAATATTTCAGAGCTCACGGATGTATTTTACAAAGTGCAGAAAAAAGAGTGAATTGCAAATGGAGCAAAACAAAAAAGAAACGAAGCAAAAAAAATCCCCTGATCACTCATGCAGGCAAGATAGGTGATCTCAGAAAGCTGAATTCTACCTGAAACATTAATATGGAAAAAATCTCGTCATATTACATAAAAACAAGTCAAATTTAATATTAACTATGGAAATATTAGCAATCCTTTTTAAAAATTTATGTTGTTTTTCCTATGTATCTAATAGTCTCTTTTAAAGAATCAAAATTTTCAGAGGAAGGGGCCCTCTTTGTACAGCTATTTGAGATCTCCAGATAAAATAGCCTATTTCATCATACAAGTAGATTATTGCGAAGTGTTGCCCATTAAAGCTTGCCAGGCTTATATGTCTAAAATTGATTAATAAATATCAGAACACGAGTATTTAAAAAATTGTATCAAAGTCTGAGGTTGTAAAACACCCTACTTCCAACTCTGCAACTGGTTTTACAGTTGGAATTCTCCTTTTCACCGACAAATTCCAGACTCATGTCAACTAACTGACATGGAAAGTAACTCAAACCATAACGCCCAGACTGAGACCAAGCATAAACTCTTCTTCCTGTACTCGGCTGTCTGCATCCCATTTCAGCTCTGGTTGGACTCCTTAGGTATTTAATTCATGAGAGAGGAAGGAATACACTGGAAAGATGCAACTCCAGAAGCTCGTCATTCACGGGGGAAGGACCTGCTAAAACAGGAGGAGCTGTCTTACCTGTATCAAAAACTGCAGGTACAGAGCAATTTGCCACATGTACAATAGACAAAGATCAGAACTGTAATGGGCAAGAATAAAATGGTTTGATTCTGTATTTCTGTGTGCCATTCCATTTCAAATCACTGAAGTCAATAGAGAGAAAAGCTTTTTGGGGCTACTGGATCTAAAACACAATAAAGAAAACTACATGAGTGTTAAAAATTTCCCCAAGTATGTGGAATAGATTAGCAACATCATAACTGCAGTAAATTTCTTTCTGTTTGTTTTTTTTGTTGTTGTTTTTGTTAAAGTTAATACCTAAACATACAATGACATTGGAAGAATCAAGTTGTAAAAGGTAGGATTAGAAGCCACATTGGTTTTCTGAGATGGTGGTCAAATGAACAGGGAAAGGAAAAACCTGTTTACCTTATAAGAACATTTTAACATAATGTCAGCATATAGATATTATTAAATTGCACTTACATCCATGTAACTTTACACTTCCAGAGTGGCAAAGCCTGTTATTTTATCTTTCTTGCAAGTGTTTTTCCAACCTGTCTTTCATAATACATGTCAATTTTTCCTACTCTTTTCTACTTATTTATTTCTGTCTGCAGAATTTTATATTCAGTTCAGTGAAACATGTAAAATATAATATTATGACAACTGCAAAAGAATATTAAAAGCCTCAAATTTATCTGATTCAGCATAAGCATTACATTTTTGTTGGACTAAATGAAACACAGGAGGGAGAAATCTAGAGGAAAAGCCAATCAAGGCTGCCACACTAAGTTAAAGTAAATGAGGAGTCTGATAAATTTCTCTTCACTCACCCCACTGGAGACCTATTAATATCTCCATGTGACGTGTATCTATGTGTTTTATTGGAAGACTATGCTTTTATAAAAAATAAAGGAGTCGGATTTCTCAGTAGACCTATTTAGTATTTCCTATTAATAAGCCCATTATTGGATTTAACAAAGAATTGTTTTGCTAGGGACATTTATTAAAGCACTGATCAGCCTTACAATTTCACTCAGATGCTACTACATTTTGAAGTACCTTTCCAAATCTGACACTTTTAACAGTATCCTTCATATTTTAGTTGTGACAAGTTCCACCAGCAAGGGAACTTTGATGCAGCAGTTTCCTGTGAGCTTTCAACCCTTTGGGACAGGTAAGACAAAATGTACACAAATGCCTTTATAAATAAAGCTGAACTTTATAAATAAAACTGAACTCTGAAGAGACACAGAAAACAAGCCAGTCTTAAGTAGCACCTTTCTGCCAATAACCTATGTCATGCTGCAGTTGACTTTTGGAAAAGAAGATATTTTTAAACTAAGCTGTAAAAATCTAATTATGCCTTCAAATTTGAAAGAAAGCACTAATTGCCCTGATATATTTTGAGCTAGAAATTATCCACAATAATGTTATTATTCTGCAAGGGTGGACTGAATGAAGATGCTTTTGCTGTGTAGTAGCAATCTACCACTCTGGAAGCGTGGTCTAGTATGCAGACCATCAAACTCTCCCAGTCTCCTCTGGATCATCCATTGCTGAGGGTTGGGAAAATGTGAAATAGGGAACTAATGAGCAACTCAGACAGGAGTAGAGCAGCTCAGCTTGATAGATTCATAGGAAACTGTGTAACCCCCACTCACCCACACCAGTATTCAACCCCCAGAGCCCCTCCGAGTCCACCAAAGCCCCCAGCACCCTGCAGTGCTCCTGACAGACCCCTGAGCCACCCAGGACCTCCCAGGGAACCTCGTGCTCCCTAAAGCTCCCAAATACTCTCCCAGTGCCTCCAGGACCTCTGAGGGCCCTCCCAACAGTTTTTGAGCCCTGCAATACCCTGAGTACCCACCCTGTGGTGACTACAGGGGTTAAAGAGGGAGTGGAAACCAGTGTAGCCATCATGTGGAGGAAAGGGGGACAGACACAAGAGGGGGTGAGCAAGAGTATTGTTGGGGCAACCAGAAACAAAGCAGGAGGTGGAGACAAAGGGCAGAGAGAATGGTGGAAATTGGGATGGGCTGAGATGAGCGTCATCCAGAAGGGCACTCCCTAAATGAACACCATAGTGTGCTTCTAAGCACTGTTAGATCTCTCAGGAGGTTTCCTCCAAGTCCTTGAATATGTAAGAGCTCTTGGCTTTTTGATTGTTCCAGTTTAGGCTCAGGGTGTAGAGAATCCATTCACAAGATCATAAGAAAATCACTGTGTACATCTTCATAAGTTACAGGGTTTTATTTTTTTATTTATTCCATACAGCAGAGACAGACGTCAATTTTTTAGTAACATCCATTTTTATGAAATTGAGAGCAGGAACTTAGTAATCTTTCATCAGGTACACACTCTGACAAGGATATATTAGTGCTCATATTTCCACGAAAGGATCTTAACATGCTGTAGGACAACTAGCATTGTTATCTACAGGCAGAAGATAATAGAAGCAAAAAAGGTAGCATGTCTTTTCCAAGGTCAGTGAATCAATCAGTGAAATAGCAGTCTGTTGTCAGGCCCATGTATTACTCATAAAATCATCCTTGTCTTTTTGTGCCTGGAGAATTCTTTTCCTCCTTTCTCCTCCCAATCCATTTTTCCTCCTTTATTTTTCTCCCTTGCTTTTTTTCAGTTTATCTTTCCTCACTTAACCTCTGACTTTCTCCGATGCTAAAAAAAGGACGAAAGGCAAGAGCCTACAGGAACCAGCAGAGCCAGAGTCTTGTCTTTGTCCAGCACTGCCTTTTAATTTGTGGGAGAGAGCAGCAGGAGATCATTTCATGCTGTGTATATTGCTGACACGTGGTGTCAGGAAAAACAGCCGCGCTCCTGCCTGCCTTTGAGAGGGCTCCCTCGGCCAGGATGCTGCTCCCTTAATGAAGCAGCCACGCAGTGCCAGGGCGGCCCAGCAGCCTTTGTTGGGATATTCAAATCCTGTATGCATGGCATATATTTTTTGCCAGCTGTATTAGTAATCCTGTTACATTTATAGGTGTGTTGAATTTTCAGGTTTTCAATTATCAGAATAAAAAAAAATAGCTCAATCTTTCTCATTTATTTGCCCCAGGTCCTATTTTTGTCACAACTGTCTTACTTTAAATATAAATGTCCCAGATTTTGAGGTTTTTTTTAACTAGAGGAGGAGGTATAATGTAGAAGATACAACAATTAAAACTATGTAAAATACACTTTCATGTCTCTGAATGTTTCTTTATTCTTTCAGCTGTTTTGACTTTAAATTCCCCAAATCAAGATACGAAGCACATGAAAGGCTTGGTCTATCCTGCCTTTCACATCATTAAAATGTAGTGCTGTTCTTAGGATAAGCTTTGTTGCTGTCTGATAAATATTCATAAAAGTCAATGAATGCAATTCAGCAGAGTTCTGTAATCTTGCAAAATAACTATTTCTGAAAAATCCCATCAGCTCTGCTAAAATTGCCTTTACTTTTGTAGTTTTCTCTGCTAAAAAAAACCCCACACTACTAAGAGTTAAGCATTATATTGCTATATATTAGACACAGAATTATTAGAAATTCCTCTAGGATTGTGGGTTTTTATTCTGTGTGATAACAGTAATGTTGCAGAAGCTGGTAGATGTTGAAACACCACCAGAAAAGTAAGGAGCAGTGTAGGGTCCTGTAAGGACTGCAGGTCTGTGCCCTGCCTGTGCTCAGGGGGAGCTAAATAATGGGAGGGGATGTTTGGTTTAGATTGGATGGGTATAATTTGCATAAAGCAAACTTAAGCAAGATACAAAGATTTGAAGTCAACTAAAATGTATTTTATTGTAGACATTGTCAAAATAATATTCCTTGAAGTCTTTATTTTTAAGCACTCAAAAAAAAGTAAACCACAAGAGTAGCTAAGGATAAATTGACCCTCCAGTGATGCCTGACATTGTGTGTTGGGGTCGAGTCACAGTGACTTAGCCTGTGAATGTTCAGTCACTTTAAAAACAGTTTTCCCATTGGGGTGGTTCTCCCAGCACACATTTGTCTGCATTCCAGCTCTCGCTGTCATCAAATTTTGAAAGGCGGTACCTTTGTACCTACATTGATTATGAGTTTGGCATTTGACTCACTCTTTTTTCCAGACCTGTTTAACAGCAGAGATATTTTCAGGGCAAACTGCATTTACAGACAGAAATGAAATTATGGAACAGGAGAATAGGTTGAAGTGCTGTTCAGTAAGTGACCACAGAAGTACATCTGACATGAGCATTACTATTGGTGCTCCTCCTCCAGTTCAGTAAGGGTTGAAAAAAGAATAATTTGAGTTGGAATATTTTGAGGAGTGGTCATGAAAGTGTTATTTTCCAGCCCTCTCTGCTAGCTCTTGCCAAATTGCATCTGCAAGGTCATCCCAGGCCTGCTGTTGTGCAGCTGTTCTCAGGGCAGCCTACCTGCTTGAAAGTCTCTTTGGGACCCTTGGGAAGACACTTTGAGTTGAAAAGAAGGGCTTTCATTTCTTCACGTTGACAGCTATAAAGTCTAAACTATGTTTCTGCCTCCCATCAGTCATGGCCTGGTAAGCCAGACCCCGGGCAGTGCCTCACCTGCTTTCTGTTTCTCCCGCAGAGGCCAGGTGAAACGCATGACCCTATTTTCCTCCCCTAGTTGGGAGGATAAAGACCCAGCTGGGATTTACGGCCTCTCTCCTCAGGTGCTGGGGGCAGACCCGGAGGGCGGTTCCTGGGCCGCCTCGGGGTTTCTGGGGGCGCTCCCGGCCGTTCCCCGAGGGGCAGGACGCGCGCCCGGGGGCTGCGGGTGCCGCGGTACCCGCG
>VXAW01011654.1:402552-431229 GCA_013399735.1 Tyrannus savana
CCGCCGCCATTTTGTCGGCGGCCCCCTCAGGGCGCGGAGGAGCCGCGGCCGGCCCCGGCTGTGCGGGGCCATCGTCCCCGGGCTGCGGGGGGCCGGCTCCCCACAGTGCCCTGTGGGAAATACAGCCCTGTGGGCAGCTAGGTGGGGTGAATCGCCAGGCCTTCGTAGGGTTTGGCTGGCTGGCCGTGGGGTGTGTTCAATGTAAAAATGAAAATAGCACTTCTGCTGAAGAGCACTTGTCAAACGCTAAATAAAACATAAAAATATTGTTGAATGTGTGTATCCGTATTATTTAGGAAAGATGATGGAAGTTTAAGAAACAGTGGAAACAAATGTTTGGGCAAGTGATGTTAGTACATATTTTACTTCTTTTAATAGTGTTTTCTTATTGTCACACTGGCAATAAAGAGATGGTTATCAGAATACGGATCTTAACGTTTCACATTTAAAACTCGTTGGAATCTACTGTATTGGTAGTTCCCAAGTGATTTGGTAATTTCTCATTTCTTCCGTTTGGGTTTTTGTGTTTGTTGTTTAGTTTTTTTTTCTTTTTCTATAAAACACCTCTTAAAACTTGTATGGAGAAAATGCCTTCTGAGCTCCTTGAGGTAAGGAATACATTTTGGCTGTGGTGTCAACTGTTAATTGCTGTAGTTAAATCCAGAAGCTTCCGTGCTGAATGCAATTGGCAGATGACTATACAATTAGAGTATTGTCTTTGGTGTGAGAGATGGAGAAAGTGCCCTGTCTTGTCCTTCAAGACTTCTTCCTCTGCAAAAAACAGTCCTCTTCCTAAAGCCTTTGGGACTGTAGCAACTATGTTTGTTCCTTGCCCAGTGGTGTTGGCTTTTGTTCAAGGTGGGCACTATATACTTGGAATACTAGGTATTCCTAGTACGAGAAATGCAGACTGGATTCTTCAGAATAGATCAGGTTAAAGACTTTGGGTTTTCCTCTGCCCCAGATGTGTATTTTAGTAAATTTGGAAAGGACTTTTGTCTTCTCTAGATTTGTGTGACTTAAGGTGGATCTATTGTCTTTAAGGTATCTAAAACAATAGCATTAACACATTGCTCAGAACTCTCAGGTAGCTAAGGAAATAGCAAATAATCTTAGAAGGGCTTGCAGAGCAAACAAAAGACAGCTTTTTTTTCCTGGCGTTCTTTTAATTACTGGTCGTCCATTTCTTGCTGCAGTGCAACTGTCAGCCTTCACTTTCTGTGTGTTCTCCTAAAGATAAGTGATTTGGCTTTATCCAGGAACGCTTAGAGGCACAGCTAAGAAAATGCTGCCTTGTCAGTGAGGGAGAGGCAAAATGTGGAAGTAAACAGTGTAAATGAAAGGGGGATCCTGTGAAGAGAATTGCTTAAGAGCAAAACTTTGTTTTCTGCTCTGGTTTCAGAGAGGCTAAAACACACAGATACCACAAGAAGCAGAAGAGCTCTATACTTGAAGCAATAGCTGTCTGTGTTTTAAATATACTTGCATGTGTTGTGCTGGACCTCACAAGTTTTGAGGGTTGAGCAGTAGTAAGGAAATACACATTTATCTCCGAAATCCTTTCAGAAGAGAGGTTGGAGGCTGAGAGCTCTAGATTCCTACTTCTAGTTTTCACTACTCTACTTGTTATTAGCCTTGTTATCTGCTGCCTGTATTTCATTTTGAGTTCCTTCCCTAGTGGTACTGTCAGGGCTCTAGAGTCCAGGACTGGTTTTAGTAAGTTTTTGGGAGGGAGGGGAATACCACAGCAATAGTGGTCTTGGAGCCTTTATTGCAATTTCTGTTGCAGAAGTTAGTGACAGTACCATGTGACTGCTTTACAGCTGTGACCTCACAGTTAGGGTTGACTTTGTAAAGCAGTATGCATTTGTTTTGAAAAGAGTTTCCAATAAAATTAGTTCTCAGGACTAAGTATGGTAGAAGTTAACATGTCAGGAAGACTTTGCTAATGGTTTCCATGAAGATCCTGCTGTACTGCATTCCTTTACTGGGGCAAGAGTGATCTGGTTGCTTTTCCGTAGAGGGAGTTTCTATTTGGACCTCTGTGAGCTGTGTTTGTAGTCCAGGAGAGTATTGAATTGAAAGACTAGTCCAGTCTTCAAGGACTGTTCTCATCAGTTGTACGGAACTTGTTGGTTTTATGTGGTGAAATTATGGGTGCTTGGCACTTGGAAAATCAACCAGAAGCTGGGACAAAGACCAGAGTCTTGTAGATGCGTATGAGAGCACAAATTGTTATACATGTCTATTCTATATAGTTTAAAATAAGGACTTCTAAGGGTGTAAAATAACTTCTGAGATAGAATTTGTTATTTGAAAGTTATACATCAGGGTGCTGTGCGAATTGAATCAAGATTGGTGGATTAGGCCCTAAATGTCTGATTTGGAAGGGTGTTAAACATTGAACTTCAGACCATAGTCCCTGAGTTACTGAATTGCTTAAAATTAAGCTTATGTTTAAACACAAAACTGCATTCTAAATAAAACCATAGTTCATGTTCAGTTCAGCATTTGCTGTACCTTTGAAAAAATTGTGTGGTCTGTAGAGAATTTTCATTTCCTGGCCAATAACTTGTAAGACTTTGAAAATGTTTCCTTTCAACCAGCAGGCGACAGATCAGATGCAAACAGAGTCTTTACCTTCGTGTCCCAACGCGGTGTCACCAGTGCGGTTAAACAATCTGATCAGTTCTCCGAGGTTCGGAACAGTTACTCCAAATCGTGTCTTTGTGGGAGGAATTGATTTTAAGGTATTTTTTTCCTATTTTTGCTGCTAAATGATAATTCGTAACCCCGTAGAAATCAACAGGAAAGAGAGAAAGAATCGTGTGCTTAGGTGGTAAGTCCCCTTCACTATAATATCCCAATCAATAGTAGAGAATAAAGCTTTAGTGTTGACTTACAAAGCTGACTTGGTACACTGAGCTGCTAGAAGCTTTTGACAAACCAGATCTTCAGAATTTTCTCTTTTCAAAGAAAATAGGTTTTGTCATCAGTAGAGCTTGTGGTAGAAAAGTACATCGAAGCCTTTAATGTATAATACCTGGTGTAATTTAATAAACTGTCACAATGTTACATATGGCAAACAAGGCAAATGTCAGTAGCTTTAGTTCTTCCAGCACATCTCTTCTGGTTCACAGAGAGAAGCTACAGTGCAACTATTCCTCACTTGCCACAGTAATTTTCTCAAAGACAAGTGTTTGGTTTTAAAACAAATATAAAAGCTTGTCTAGGTAATTTGCAGTACTGATCCTAATTCTTAGAATGCTTCTGCCTTTGTGTATTCCCTAAAACCCTCAAGTAGCAGTGACACCAGTTAGTCTACTTCAACATTTCTGACAAGATACTTGCCAGATCTTTATACCAGCTACTCCCTTTTTTTTCTTTCTTCCCACTTTAGGTAATTAAGCCACTGATTTTTTTGAGGCATGCTTTATCTGCCTAGCTGGTGTTTTGTTCCTGCCAAGAGTATCTTCTCTGCCTTAATCCTCCTAGGCTGAGGATCTTTTGAGTGCTGATTCATTTGAAGAGGAATAAGAGTTTACAATTCACTCAGACTGTTTTGCATAACAAGTGCAAGAAACTCCAGGATCTTCAAGCTCATTTGGCTGAGATCATTCAAATAGAGGTGTCTGTAATTTGAGATGTTGTACAAGGCCTTCAGTATATTTTGGCTTTATCCAAGAGGCACAGTAGCTTTTTGCACTATTGGTAAGCAAATGACTAGAGGTATAAAAAGACCTCACTCTGTTCCATCTGCACCGTAGTTTCAGAGGTGAAAACACTTTGCTGCCTAACATACCAATATTTTTGTTAATTATCCTACTTATTTTCAGGGGTTTCTTGACTTCTCAGTTCAGTTGCTGACACTTGGAAATTTATTATTAATCTTATATTTAACAACAGAGTTTAAGCGTGCTTGTAAGCAGAAAGAAGATGAAATTTTGTAGGGGGGATAAAAGCTCTATAAACATTTTGTCTGTTCTTCTATTTGTTACGGCTCTTTATATCAAGCAGTCTTAAATTTCTTAGCAAATCACAGGATTTATATGTCAGTCTTGACTTGCTTTCTGTTGGGAATCTCGTTGTAAAAAGGATTGGGTTTCCTTGGGTGTTCTTACCCCAAAGGCCTTACTCAAGTCAGTTAGGGGTATATAAAAGCTATTTAATTTATTCCTGTAAAAAGGGAGATACTTCACAAAAATTTACTTGCGTTCCAGCAAGCTGTTCCATGATTATGGTAGCTCTTTTATGATAGACCACCATTTGGTTTATCACTGTAGCAGTGATTGCTGTTTGTAAGGGGAAACATCTGGCTTAAATTTAGAGAAACAATTCAGAAAGAGAAGTTGGAGTTGGGAACGTTTTCATCTTGATACAAAGAGCAGTTTCTTTAGTGGTGCGGGCCACGTGTCTTAGGTTAGTGTTAAACCTTCCCCTATGTCATTCTCAAGACTCTGATAAATGCCTTTGTCTTAAAATCAGGAAAAGGCAAGTCCTGAAGGTGTTTCTGGTAAGCTTCTGTATGATATCATGTTTGTACACATACTTGCAGATTTCATTGTGTATCTAGAACAGTGTTTTCTTCTTACTCCCTTTCAGTCACTGCTCTGCACATCATAAACTTTTGTCTTTCCAAGTTTATAGTCTTGTGTAGCAATCCCTCATGCCTGTGGATGATACTTGGAGCACTGAGCAATTTCAGTCTTGGATGAGGCAGATAAACCTTTGATGTGCTGGAAAGGATCTGCTAAAATTATACACACAGAATTTAAAACAATGCAAGTCATTCATTTGTACCAGAAGTACTGCTTTACTTCTACTTTAAGATAAGGAAAAGTACAAATGAATGATGCATGCATATAACTACTTCTTCCAGTGTTAGATGTACTATTGAGTAAAGACCATGTAGAAATGCAAATCTCAAATGTGTTTAGGGCACCACATGTGATACATGTTTACATTGTAAGAGAAGATTCCTACAAGGTAGATGAGTGCTCATGTAGCTTAGGTGTGCCTGGACATTGGAAACTTGTCTTGTTTCATGTGTACTCAAAAGGGAGCAGTTTCTTCCAGGTTTGTTTAGACCATTTTCCATTGAAACAACTTTTTTTCTTATTTAACTTATAGTGGGGGGTTCCTTTGGTGTGGCTGTAGTATTTGCAGTCTGAAGTTAAAGCTACTTCAGAAAGAGCAATCATGGTGTATTCAGTGGATTGGACCACTAAATCAGTGGTTTAGTGGGAATTTTTTTTGCAAGTGTAGCCTATGAATATCCTTTTGGAAATCTATGTACTCTGCTCTTTTGAAGTTGGAAAATATGGTAGTGATTTTTAGTACTGTAAAGTGCTCTAGAATGGAATTCACAAAAACTAAAATTCAGGTCTAGTAAAGCTGCTTCAGTGGTCTTAGCTGTGAAAGGACAGTTGTTACATAAATCTACTAAAGAGGAGTTTTAATTACTTTCTAGCATTATTGCTGAATAATAAATGCAGCATTTAAATGGCCTGTGAGGCTTATCCTTGTTCGCTCTTCTCTCTTCCTGTCCAGGGTTATAATTAGTTTATAGCAAACTTTATCTGAAGTATGTCCATTAAATGTTCTATGGTAAATAGTCATTAAATAACTATGCAAACCAACTCTTCCTTTTTTTTTTTTTCCCCTCTCTTGATTTACTGTACTAGACTAATGAAAATGACCTGAAGAAGTTTTTTGCTCAGTATGGCAGCGTGAGGGAAGTGAAGATAATAAATGACAGATCTGGAGTATCAAAGGGGTTGGTATAGTAGAGTAAGCTTTTTGTGGAAATAGAAAATAAAACAGAAATCTGACTGACTGTAGAAAATTTGATAGATTTTTTTTTTCTTGTAGCTCAGAATATTAATTTTCTCATTGATCTTACCAGCTAATCTATCTTTGCAAAAATCTGTTCTTGCTCTTTAATATTTCCATATAAATGTCTCTAATTTGCATAACTAAAAGTATAGTCATATTTTTAGAAGATGAAGCTGTGTGTAACTAGGACAAAATCAATAGTTTTCAGTTTTCCATTTTTTTTTAATTACAATTATTTAAGTAAATAATCCTATAAAGATTATTTAGTTATTAGATATATTTATTTCCATTACTGAATGCCAGTTTGGAAAGAAGCCTAAAAATGGAGAAAGAGGTGAGATACACTTGGTTATGCTGGAGTGAATGGCAGTAACTGAGATGTTGTGTGAAGACTTTTGGAACAAAAGCATAGGGGACAAATCTGGCAGTGACTCATGATTACAGAAAAGGGGGACTAAGACTGGAAGTCAAAAGGAATAGAAATGCCAGAGAGCAAATCTGAAGAATTAAGGTTGCATAGTAAGGATTTGGTCCTTGTTGCTAAGCCTCTTGCTCTTTTATGAAATTCCGAATAATGTGAGACTTGCGGTATGTGTGTCCATATAACCCATAATAATGCAGTTGTGATTATCAACATATGTCTCAGTAGATATGTTGGAAAATAATTAATTTACATGGTGCTGGGATTTCTTTTGAAATGTAAACATAGGTTTCATTGCTTCTCCTTGAAAAGTGATTTTAAAAACTTGGGTGTTTGTGATTTATGTCTTATTAGTTTATTGTCCAGACAGTCCATAGAATGCAAAGTCTGTATAGGTAAGGTCCCAAGTGGGAAAATAGTTTGTGTTCTTTGAACATGGAACTGTTTCCTGGTTTGTTCAGAGAAGGCAGTACAAGAAAAGCCCACAAATTTAACAGTGTGGCTGGTCAGACTTACTGAACCTTTGTACTCCAGTCAGCATGGAAATGCTCACAGGAAAGAACTTGTATGGCAAAATCTGATCTGCTGGCAGGAAAGACAGAGACCACCTTGATATCATCTGAAATCTGACTATGAGAAATGAACCACAAACCTACAAAATTATGTGTACAAAAATACTAAAAATTTTCAAAAATATTTTGAAATTCAGATTAAGGGGTGTGGTGGTGGGAGCATTTTTGTTTTTTACATATGTATTATATATGATGAGATACTCACTTTGCACAGGCAGTGTCACACTGAGTGGCCTAGATTACTCTGGGAATGAATTGAGGGGGGTTGGAGAAGCAGGAGTTGTGTGTAGAAAGCCTGTTTGATTTACTGCAGCAGCTGGAAGAGGTATGGTCAAAGACATACTGTGTCACAGAGAATCAGAGAATTGCTTCATCTGTGATCACCACAGAATGCTTTTTAATGCTAATCATGTTAAGAATTACAAGAACAATTCCCAGATAAACACAATCTCTGCATTGCTGCTTTTTCTAAGAACTCAGTTTAAAACAGTGGGTAGTGCATGTGGAAGTATACTTAAATATAATAAGAAAGATGTTAAGAATGTGGTTGTTAATGCAATCTTTTTTGTTTTTTCTACTTTCTACTATTGTTTTTTTACCTGTTAATTTGCCTTGTAATGTGACTGTACTGTATATTAACCAGCAATGTGCAGTGTTTGTAAATATGAACTTCAGAGGCTTAGCATCTGTAATTTTTATTTAGGTATGGCTTCGTCACTTTTGAAACCCAAGAAGAGGCACAGAAGATTTTACAAGATGTAAGCAATAGTCCCCACTGTGTTTATCTCTTAGATAATTCATTTCACATTAGACATGAGTAGCTCTGGTTGTGTGGTCCTCTGTTTGCCAAGTTACATTTGAAGATCTGGTAAGTTTGGTCTCGTAGTTAATAAAATGGTTTAAAGAGATCCGAGTTGAGATTTATACTGAGCTCTTTTGGAACTGGGGAAGGAAGGTGCTAGTTCATGGTACTCTTCTTGACTTTGACATCCAGTGTTTATGTTCTTGCTCTGTATGTGATGTACAGTAGATATAGAGTTATAAAAACTTCATTCTGCAGAATTGCTTTTGTTTGCTTTACTAGAAAAGCCACTGTTGTCAAGATTTTTTTGCAGGGAGTTGGGAAGATAACTGTTGTCCTTTATTTTGACATTTATTTGTCAGACCTGATGTAATTCTTTTTAGTGACAATTAGGTTCACTTCAAGTCTTAAATAATGAAGCTCGTATCATGTCCCTTTTGCTTCTCCTCTAAGCTACATTAGTGTGCTGACACTCCTTGTAGAGTGTCCCTTGAGACATGCTCAGCTCTTCAGCTGCATGTGAGCTCCTCAGTTCATTTTAGTTTTTTTCTTGTATGCTTCATGTTCTGATTGGAGCATACTGGAGAGATCTGTCAGTCAGGATTTGCTCCTTTGTGTGAGAATCCAGGTGGAGGGGGGGAAAAAAGCCCAGAGGAGATGGCATCCAAGACTTGCAAATTGCCTTCTCACAATTTATAAGGCTGGTTAAAATGTTGAAATTCTGAACCTCTGGAAATCTGTGTATTAAAATTCAAAATAAGAGCTGAGACATTTTCAAAGGAATTTCCAGTGTGTTTTCAAAACACAGTCATGTGGAGCCAGGAGTAAACAGACAGGAACTTCTTGAGGCAGATAATTTTCTTCCCCTGTTGTTTTTATTGCTTTATTTCTGTAAACACTAATGGTACTGAGTACCATTGTGAAAATGGTTTAATATATTTACCTCTCTTATAACTGAAAGGCTGCTCCATGTGAAGTGTTACTGATGTCTTACTTTGCCTGCTCTAAGGCCTTTAATTTAAACATTCTGCAGTTCTATCACCTCTTTCATCTTTGCATATTTCTGCTATTTCGTAGTCAACTTGTGGCATCTGGATCATGTAGCATCTAGGTCTTTCTACATCTTAAGCTGAGAGTTTCTAGACTTTATGTAAGAAATCAATGTTTTTTATTTTGTACTCTTGAATTTATTTTTATATGATATTCTGATCATCCTTTGCACTGATTTTGTTTGGGTTTTTTTTTTATCCTGCTTGTCTATTGTGAGTAATGTCTTCAGAAATTTCTTTTTCTATGTTGCAGTCTTCTGAAGTAGTAAGTTGAGAACAGACCTGGAGGAGTTTCACCGGGTTACTCTTTCTGGTCATATCCTATTAATACTAGTGTTTCTTTCTTTCTTTCTGAAGTGATTTTTTTTTTAAATTTAATTCACATTTTCTCCTCCTATTCTTCACTTTCTGTAGCATCATCTGTAATTCTGCATACATTGCTGTATTCTTGCTTAGGAGAAATCCATACAGGTTAGATATATCTCTCAACTGTCAAAGTTGTGCATAAAAAAATATATCTTTTGGTAGATCATATCAGTGAAACACTGGATTGGGAAGAATCATCTTCATGTTGTTTGTGATGGAATGCAGTTTGACTGAAATGTCCATCTGTTTTCTAGGAGTTGCTCTGTGTTTTAATAGGTTCTCTGTTTTAATAAGCATGGGTATGTTTGCCATAATTAATATTAGTTCATGAAGTCCCAAATTGAACAAAATAGTTGCTTTAATAGGTGGGAAGTTCTGAGGCAGTTGTGAGTGAATATGGGCACATTACATTCAGTCCTTATAATCTGGTGACTTTCATAGACTTCCTTGTTCCTGTCTCTTGTAAAATATTGCCATGATCACAAAAAATTGTCATTATACTTCAGATTGTCCATTTTTGTACACATGTGCTTTTAAAAAAGCAGTAAATGCATGAGAGCTAAAAGGGAAAAAAATCTGCTGGCAAGTATAGGTGTCAGCTGCAAATCAAGAGGCTCCATGGGGAGTAGTGCTTGAAGTGACTAATGATTACTTTTGTGTATGTGCAGTCTAAAATTAGGATGAAAAAGGAACTAGTGTAGCTTTTGGGGTTTTTTTTTGCAATGCATCCTAAATAAAAAGCAAGGGAGGGTGAAACCTACTAAGTGCTTTTCACTTCTCAGATGCTTAGGTCTATGCAGAAAATAATGTTTTTCTCTACTTCTAGGCTAAAAAACTCAATTATAAGGATAAGAAATTGAATATTGGTCCAGCAATAAGAAAACAACAACTCCGAAGTCCTAATGCTCGTATGTATCTTTTCTTGCATTTTTTGTGTGTCATTATGAATGTACACTTTGAACTGAGATGTACCATGAATGCTGTGCATGGAATATGCTCAGAGTGGTTTGCAGTGGAAGTAAATGCCTGCTATTGGAAATGCCCAATGAGTTAGGAAAAAGCCCATCCTTTTACTCATCTTCAGTCTGAGGACAATACAAAAGAATGTTGGTTAATTGTGAAGCTTTCTTTAGTTTCTGCCCTGTAACCTGTTAGAGGTAGTTCATGTGTGCACTAATGCTGTTGGTGCAGATGTACCTGCTGAACACAGGAAGTTTGCCACTTCCTTCCTCCCCTTGTGTCTAGCTATGCCCTCTTCCCTTCTGTGAGTGTATGGGATATTGTTTCCCCAGGGGAAAGGAAATCCTTTGTTCCAACTGTATGGCTTCTTTGCTCCAGAAATTCAGTGTGATCTTGGCTTAATCATCATTAAGAGGTTATGTGCCTTTTTTTTTTTTCCCCTGTGCTTTATTTCCCTTTCCATCTTTGACTTGTACTTTCTCAGTTGTGTTGCCTGACTTGTGGTGCTTCCTTTGTCTGACTCTTGTGCTGAATGTGTATATTGATAGGAAAGAGACATCTGTCTTTTAATTCTGAGACATGAGGGAACAGGGGTAAAAAAAATCTTGAAGAAAGCTGCTGTGTCCTTTTGAGATCTGTGTTTGTGGACCTGTTCCACTACCTCTGATGGTTGGATGGAGATTTCCTTTTCCTTTGCCAGAGACTTCTCAACATTGGCAGAAAGTCTGTGCAGTGTACTCTGTGGTTAGTGAAGTGGACAGGACTGTTGGCAGTGGGATCCTGTTGATCTCATTTGAGATGTCAGTGCTATTCTAGATTGCTTGCTGGAGCTGGCACAGCCTTTAGGTTTTCTAAGGTGTTCTTCACATTATCCTAACAACCATCTTAGCCTGACCTATCTGTGGATAATATTTCAGCTGTATTGTATCCAAGTGTCTTCAAGCTCTTCCAGGTAATAGGCAAACTTACTCCTAATAAAAGCTCTTGAATCACTGTGGGCCTTCTTGATCTTCCACTGAGCATAGTGGTGATCTCTGCAGTGTTCTGTCTGCCTGTAAAATGGCCCTTCGTGGTCACACACCTTTGCAAGGCAAGATGGAAAATGAAAAATTGTTTGTGATTTTCTTTAAATTGTGTTCTTCCTGTGGTTTTTTTTTCCTGTGCTATGTTACTACTTTGTGATTTCAAGACTTCAATTTCAGTTACAGAATTAATTTTCCTCTTTTTTCCCTACAGAAGTCTCATGATATTTGGAACTGAAATTTGTCTTCATGTTTGACACAGAGTTTTGGAAAAACAAAGTCCTGTCTTATCGCCCCCCCTTCCCCAAATGTAGAGAGGAGTAGAGTTTAGGTGATGTCAGAGGCAGTGTTTGAACGAGAGGAACAATCTGTGCTTATCTGTCAGCACCTGTTAGAGGATGGTGCAGATGGAAGTCTGCTTTGAGATCAGACAGTGCTGACTTGTAGGTTCCATCACAGTGACAGCATTGTGAGAAGTGTCCCTGTTGCTGGTGTCTGTATGACCAGATTTTACTCCTGACAGTCTTTGTGTGCTGAGAAACCAGACAGCACTTTGTAACGAAATAATTCTCTTATTTTTAGTGCTCAAATTCTGTTTCAGCTAAATATGAGTATGTGGAGGTTACCCATTAAAATCTCCTATAATGTCGTGTTACCTGTGCACATTTGGAGATTAAACATATATGTATTTGTAGGTGCCTGGAGTTACCTGTGTTCATTGATTTATGTGCCTGTCATCTTCTGCAGCCCTTCCTGTCTACCTCTGGAGACACCCTGTGACCATCTGCCTTCATGGTTTTATGTTTGGGAGGGAATTGAGATGGCACTAGGCACACTGCTCCATGTTCTTTCCTTGGAGTATTTTCTTTCTCTGAAGATCAGAAATGATCTTCCCTTATTTTTTTCATGGTGTACACATCTAAAAAAGAAGTTGTTTGTTATTTGTAAGTAAGCTTTAAGATGTTTATTCCAGGTACTGCTGTAACACCACAAGCTGGTACAATGTACACAACTACTGCTGTATCCCCAGAAGCTGGTACAATGTACTTAACTACTTCCAGTGGATATCCATATGTGTACCATAATGGAGTGGCTTACTTTCACACGTCTGAAGTTTCTCCTGTTCAGCAGCCATGGCCAGTAAGTAATTCATTTTGGTGTATGTGCTTTTGTGGGGACCAGGATGAGTGCAGTGCTTAAGTCCCTCATACTTCCACTTTCTTCAGCTGTGCCTCATTAGATGTTTAAATGGCTTCCTTATGTTAGACTGTTTATTTCATGCTTTTTATATCACTTCAGTTTATTGTGCTTCTGCAGCAGACTTTTGCTTGGTGTGACCTATTGGGCAGGATAGTTCATATCAGTCTGGGCCTTACCCCAGGAGAAATTGTTTTACCATCTCTAGGCAGTCATGACCTAGTGTTTCTGGAAAGAACTTGGTGAATATGCCAGAGAGTTTTGTTTCATTTAACATAGGCCCTTAGAAACAGTGGTTTTGAGTAATCTTAAGTGTAAGTTAACTTGTTAAATGCATTTTCAAAAGCATCGTGATGCTCCAGAGCTGTGCTTAATTGGAGTGACAATTTATGAAATTGCTGCATTAAGACTTGTAACTTTTTATTTTTGAAGTCACGCTCAGTTTCCAGTTCCCCAGTGATGGTGGCGCCTCCAGTTTATCAGTCTCCTACGTACCATTATCAGGTATCTGTTGAAAAATGGCTTTCAGACAACCCCTGTTCCTCCAGCCATGCAGTACTGTTTGCAGCACTGTCATGGGTCTGTTTGTTATTAGGAAGTAAAAAGTGATACCAAACACATTTTAATTTCATTGACTGCTTTCTTTAAACAACAGTTTATCTTGTTTATGTAACTACATGATAATATATTACAGTTTTCTTTTGTGTTGCGAGACAACTGGCTCAGTACCAACCTTTTATCATCTAAGCCAAACTCCTACTGGTTGGATTAGTTTTCTTGAGTACTCTTGCAGTTGGAATTCAAGTAGCTCCATTGATGGAGATTCCACAACCTTTCTGGGTAGCCTCTTCCAATAGTTGACCCCTCTCTCATAGTAAAAAATACTTTTTTTGTTATAACTACAATATTTTCGGTGTTCCCACTAGGGTCCATTGATTCTTGTGATCTGAACAGCTCTGCTGAGAATCTGATTTAAATATTTTTGAAGCTTATGAAATGGCCACATCAGAGTCTGAGTGAATAAAGATAAAACCATGTTCCTAAACTTTTTGGAACTTAATGAAAATTTCTATCTCTTTCTTTCTAGTTTATTAGAAATAATTATAGATTTGAGATTGTGATTTAGTATGTTAGGAGTTCTGGTATTCTGTGGGTATTTATATGTTCTTAGTCACATTGTTAACATATTTTTGTTTGATTTTAGGCACCAACACAATGTTTTTCAAGTCAGTGGCAGTGGTCTGTTCTACAGGTAAATACAGTTCATAGTTGCAGCATTTTAGCTTTACATTTCACCTCGTTGAAAAGTAGAGTGCACTTATCTAACTGTGACACTTCCCACTATTCACAACTTGGTTGAAATTAATTTTAATTGCTGTATTTGAGCAAAATGATATGCTGATACAGTAGAAGGCATAAAATAGGATCTATTACAACATCAAATACAAATCTGATGTAAAGAAAGCATCTTACCCTCCCCTCTCACTTTGGCAGGAAGTTTGTAATAAATTACCTAGTAAGTTGTCAGAAGCAGGTGAAAACTGTCACATTTTGCCAAGAAATGAGTATTAAGTAGCTAATTAACTGTTACTGTGGTGTTTCAAACTATTGTTAGCAGAAGCATGTGGACATTTAAGTAGAGTGAAGTTGGACCCAGGCCCTTGAAATGGGAGGAAGAATTTGAAATTGCTGATTTGGTCACTGCTTTGAAATTGGGGTGCTGAGTTACAGAAATACTGTGGGGTTATTTTAAAACAAAAATATTTGTTCTGCTACTGTAACATTTTTGCAAGAGAAGGTTTAACTGTAGTATGTTGTGATCTTGAGACCAAGTGTAATTTTTACAAGTTTTAGGATTTGTATAACAATGCTCCCTAAAATGCAAATCTTAAAGCTATATAAAAATTACTAATATCTTTTCTCCTCCTACCTGAGCTTTCTACCCACTTCCCACTCACTTAGTTTCTTTTGTTATCAAAAATGAATGTGACACTTTCTTTTAAAGCTTTAACTCTGTTTACATGTAGCAAAGAAAACTATAAAATAACTTTGGGGCTTTATAGTGCATAAATAATGTTATTTCTTAAAATGTGCTTTATTTCAGTCTCCTACCTCTTCACCTCCACTCTTATATCTGCAACCATCTGAAGTCTTTTATCAGCCAATAGGAATTACCCAGGAAGGTGGATGTATATCCCCACCTCTCCTAATGGAAGCTGCAGTTCCTGAGGTATTTTTAAGAAGTAAAAAAATGTCCTGACAACTGAAGTGTTTGTCTGCAACTGAAAAATATGGTCTTGTAATTTAAGCACTGGCTGTTCGGAGCACTTAGGCCAGTTGTTCCTGTACCCATGGTGCTGTTAAATACTTTCGGGTGTCCTCAAATTAGAGTTTCTCTCTCATTTTTCTCAGAGGATGCTTTGATTCTGAAATATTTTTGAGGGTCACAAGTGTATTACAGACAGCACTATAAGGGGCTAGTCAGTTTGTTTCATTTGCAAATAATGTTTAAAATGGGAATCAGATTCTTTGGAATGCTGGGTTAATAAACCCAAACCATGGTAGTTCTCTGAAGTAATTCCTCTGTGTGAGTAGAAGCTTGTTTCTAAATAGTGTCATGATCCAAATGAATTACGAATGCTTGAATGATTAAATTGTTTACAATTTTTTTGCTTCTATATCAGTAGCATTTATAATACTACTCAAGAGATTCTTGATGTACAATAAGGCAATCTCTTCATAATTGGATATTAAAGTGACAGTAAATGGCTACAGAACAACTTAATCACAACACATTATTTTATATAAATTGGTACTTCTCTTAAATATTCATTCCTTATGAATAAGGATTCCAAAACAGATGTTAAATTAGGACAGTAATCAAATATTGTTAAAAAAATTATTGCGTATTTTATTGCCAAGAGAAGTTCAGATATCTTAAGAGGAAAATTCTGGCATACTGAAGTAATTTATTATCCCTAGGAAGACACAGAACTAATTAAGATGTGGATTGTTGGGGTTTTTCTCTTTTTTGCAAGTGTTAAGTCTTGGTATTTATTCAATAATGATATTAACAATGCTGCTATTTTACCTTTGGTATTTTGTGAATCAGATATAAACTTGTACAGAGAAATTTGAAATCTGTGAGCACTAAGAAAATAGAATTAGTTAAGGAATACTTGGATATTATGTGCTCTTAGTTTACAGGCAGGCAGTTTGTTCATGTTAAAGGAAGCAGCATGTGGAGTTTCAGAAGAATAGTATAAAATTTCAAGAATAATCTGTATTATTTGTGTGTAAATATCTTGTAAGTCTGATAATGCTGAGAATTACACTTCAATGTGTGAATGGACACATTGAAACACTGTCCCAACTAGAGCTGAGTGAAATGGATGTTTAGTAGAGAAGCTGCTGCTTTGTCAGGGAAAGTGATTTGTGACACTGATCAAGGTAAAAGTGAAGTTCACCAAACTTGAGTACGGTGCAGAAAACAGAGACTTAAATATTTAAATTGTGGTTTTTGAAAAGTCAGTAGTTCAGATAAACATGGCCCAAAATTTGACCTTTTTAAGGATTCAAAATTCACGTGAAAGGCTTGCAAAAAAAGTAAGATCATAAAACCGTTTTTTCTGCTAATTATTAATTTTTACTTTTATACCAGCTCTATTCTGATCACGGAGTTCAAACACTACATCACCAGCCCTATGCCCAGAGTCACATAGCCATGCCTGCAGCTGTGAGTATCAAACCAAGAGAGGTAAAGCAAGCATTGCAGTGTTACTGTCCCCTTTCTTGAAGGGGGGACAGTATGAGAAGAGGGGTGTGGGTGCAAAAGTCTTTTATTAATGATAAGGAAAATTGGAAGCATTGCAGAGAAACTGAGATTTTTCTTCACCTGAAGCTTTGTTACAGAGGACATGATGTGTTACTTACTTTGGAACTATTTGGAGAAACTAAAAAGTAAAAGGATAACTAGTTATTTTAAGATTTGAGATACAAAGAGAAGTACAAATGAAAAACATATTTTGAGAGAAAATGGTCAACCTCATTCAGTTCTTTGAAATCCTGGTTATGAATCCTTGTGTCTGTCTCTGGGTCTCGACTCTGAATTCCTTTCTTTCAGCCTTAGATTGAACCTCATGTCAAGGAGAGGTGGGAATTTGAAACCTGGAGCATGAAAAACTGTCCCAGTTGGTCACCTCTAGTGTTTTTCTGTGCAGTTCTGATTTAGAAAGGCCATTTTAAAATGTGATTATTTCATGTCACCTGATGCAGGTTGTTGGATGTTTTTGGCTCCCAGCATAAAGTCCTTTTATTGAAATTAAGAAGGCTGTTCACTAAAATGTCAAGACTGATTTGCCTGATAAGAGAGATCTGAAGTTATCAGTAGCTGGTATTAAAGCACTTACTCTTCTGTGAAAGATGCCTATTCAGATGCAAGTGGCAGACTAAATAGGAGTGGAATAAAAACCATGTTATATGCTGTCTTTTTTATGTATTTTTAATTCGTTTTAGTTTTTCTGGAAGGATTTTTTTTCAAACTCTTGTGTAACCATATATACTAAATATTTCCAGCAGAGGGGGCTGTAACATAAGTGCTGTCTTGGAATAAACTGCTGTATTTCCTGCTCATTTTTCCTGGTTTTTTAGTATAATTTTAATAGTGCGAAAGGAAATTTTAGAAGAAAAATCTTTTAGGTCCAGATTTTGTATTTAAGATCAGTTTTGAATCAAAATTACTACTCTCCTCCTTGTGACCATGTGTTTTGCTCATGACCATTTATGTTTTACTTAAACTAATTTCTTTTGGGGGTTTATAGCATGTTTTGCTCATGAGCATGTGGACATGACTTCATTTATTCACATCTACACAAATGGATAAGGTTAACCTTCATTCTCAAAGGCTGACAGGTGACTTTTTTTTTTTTTTTTTTTTTGGCAAATGTGAGGTTTTTTCATCTCTGGATGTCTCAGATTCTGTATCACCTTCCAATATGGAGATGAATGTTCAGATGCTCCTAGAGGGATATGTATGAGATGGTGTTGGGTAGTAAAAGCTGTGTAGTCTACAGCAACAGGGGAAACTAGAGGGGAAAATTCAACTTGGTGTTTTTTGGTTTCAGACCTGGAAGAAATACCTGTAAATGAAATTTTGTGTTTTTTTCTGGGTGATTATCTTGTTCTGAGGCACTGGCCTGGTAAAGGAGTATGAGGGAGACCCCTGAGGGGCTGAGCAACACAGTTGCAGTCTACAAATAGTGAGCAGAGGTATAAAAGGTTCTGGCAGGTGGGTGGGGTTTTTGTTTCATGCTTTTGGCTTTCTTGTTACTACTCCTCACTTGGAGCTGCAGTGTGCTAACTGGGGGGCAGGCATGGGTCTAGTCTGTCAGAGCTGCTGCTGTTCCCACGGTCTGTATCCAACAGCGTGTTTTGGCTGACATCAGCAGTGCCATTTATATTGTAGTTCACGTCTATTTGCATTCAGATTTAGTGGTGAATGATGGCCTTTGGCACCGTGGCCTTTTGGTAGTGAGTGTTCTGTAACTTTAACTGACCTGAGTGCACTGTGGTGTTCTCTGCAGTTAAGAGTAATAAGGTAAGACTTGTGTTCTATGTGTGTGTCATACACAGAAATACATGTGTGTTTATAAAGGTTTGTGCAAGTAGAAAAATGCCTTTTTTTTTTTTTAAGAGTTTTGAAAAAACCACTTTAGGGGAAAGTTCAGTTATTTTATACTAGTACTGTCTACTATTGCCTTATATTCCATCTGAAACAATAAATATTACAACCTATTTTCTTTATAGGTAGGTATTTTTTTCATTTATACATGAAGTGAAAGAGAGAATAAACCTTTTGTTTAAAGTTATGTTAATCTAAGAAATGTGAATATACACTTCCAGTTGTTGTCATATGACTGCCAAGAGGCTCGTCAGTGGCTGTAGCAAGGTCTGTTGCCTGTAAAACAGTTATTTTAAATTCCACCAAAACTGTATTTACTCACTTGATATGAACATGGGAAGTTGCAGGTGGCAAGCTTTTCCTCATATTGTTTAATTCTGTGTTCTCCTTATGAACTCCTTTTTCCATTCTAATAGTTTGTTCTCGCTTCAGTTTGTTCTTTTGTTTTCTCTGATCTGTGTGTTCTCTCTTTACCTGACAACCCTATGGAGCATTCACTGTAGAAGCATTTGGGCAGCTCTAGTCTATCTGTACTGATTTATTATTTTTTTTCTTGTCCAGTCCTTCCTGTGTGGCTGAGATCCATCATCAACATACCAGCTAGCAGCTGCGAGTTGTGGAAAACTTGGGGTCAGTTGTTTCATTGCAATGGTTGCTATTTATGAATTGGTGCATGATAAACCGTGCTCAGATCTAGCCTATTCTGCAGCATAACTTACCTGCTTCCTGCAGTTTGTCAGGTGCCCAATAATTCTCTTCGTAAAACAAATTCTGTAGAATCAGTGTAATTCATTCCTGGTAATGTAGATATAAATCCCATCATTGTATTTTTAGTTGAAGTGCCCAAGTTTATATGTTCCCTTCAACAGAGAAGGAAATTTCCAATATTTCCAATGTGGTTTTTGTTTTCTGAAAACCTGTTTTAATTGCTGTACTGACAGCTCAATTTCTCCCCCTTTTCTGCCTATGTTATGCTATTTACAGTAGCTTGTATTCATGGGGTTGTACTCTTGCAGATGCTCAATCATGCTTTTACTGTGAAAAAACTGCCTCTTACTTATTTATGCTTTTAAAAACATCAGGCTTTTAATAAAAAGAAGCTAGGGAGGAATGCACATTTTGCACGTGATAAAATCGGTGTAATTTCTTATTTGGTATTTTAAACAGCCCACTGTAGCAAGGCCTTGCTGTTTGTTAAGGTGTGACTTCTTGTCTGTGCATGTGCCCTTATGATTTATCCCCAGATGGGGCTTCTAAACAAAAATGAGAAGTTTGCCAGTGTGAAACTGAGCACAGTTATCTCAGCAGAGAAAGAAAATGTGTTGGTGTTCTACATATGAGTATAGGAGCCAAGCTAAAGAAAAAGAGGAATACTTTGGGACTGAAGTTCTTAAAGGTTGATGTCATGAAAATTAATGACCCTGGAACCTTGAAATTTTGGGAAACAACGCACAACATGGCACAGAGCCAGTAGATGATGGAAAGAAACTGCCATCTGGAGATTGCAGTGGGCTGAATATCCTGGTAGAGGTGCATGAACTACAGCTGGTTGCATCAGGAAACTGTCAGAGCCAAAAGTGGGGGTGAAAAGTTTCGTTTAACAAAAAAAAAAAGTTAGTACTGAAAAGGCCTGAGCTAGTAAGAAGGTTAGAAAACAAACAGTTTGAGGCTGTCATATGGCTTAGGTAAATGTTAATTAAATGAGGAGAGTAAAAGAGATGGGAGTTGCACATTGGGGCTGTAGAAGAGCTGAGATAAAAAGGGAGACTGCAGGAAAACTTTTATCTTTGGAAGAATAAACAGAAGAGTACAAATATTTTAAGAACTGCTTGTACCAATACCTAAACAGGAGCTGCGTTTTCTGCAACTTGCTTTTTGTCAGTGCCATGCACTAACAAATTACTGAGGCACAGTCCATTACCTGTTTGTCAGGTCACAAATAAGGCAATTTTCAATTCTTTAGCTCAGGTTTTATCAATGTGTTAGCCACAAAAACCTTCCTGTAAGCATTATTATAAATAGCTGTAGTAATGCATTGCTCTAATCTATGTTACAGAGAATGGTAATGTAAAAAAAAAAAAAAATTTGGTTAAATAGTTTTGTCCTGTGACATTTTGTAAAAATTTTCCCCATCTAATTAGACAGAGGATACAGTTGCTTTAATAACTTGACATACTTCAGTAAGGCTATATGATCAATGAACAAAAACTGGATGGTTTTTTTTTTTGGTAAAAGAATTCTGAACTCATTCTAAGATTCCATACTTGTAAATAAAGGAAGATATTTCCTGCCACTATGTACTTAAGGTGTGTAATGGAAATTTGTTTTCCCTTTTTGAACCAAGTTTGTCTGGCTGATGCAATATCACATTTGACTGTAGCTTTTCATTGGAGCATTATTAATTTAGTAAATAGGACACACTTTGAAATAGAAGAAACAATACAGTATTTTTCCCTCTCTTTAGGAATTGAAGTCACGTTCTGTGAGAAGACATTTTTCACATCCTTCGTCTGTGAGTCTGAAACCTCAGTATGCCTGAAGTCATCATTTTCATCCTAGGAAAGATCACAGAATGGAAGAGTGCATTCTTACACTATTTTCTACAGATGCTGTAAACCAATTTTTTTTTTAGCCGTGTACTTTGCTAACGTGCCTATCACATGTAGGGAACGTTCTTCCTAACTTGTGACTTTTGCCTGCAAGTGCCTCAGTTAATATACCACTCCTTTTTGTCAAGCCACAGAATGGCATTTTGTGGTTTGGTCAGGTAAAAGCACATGAAATAACGACTTGACTCTGCACTTTCTTAATATAAATCCTGTTACAGGACAAAATGATGATTTCTGATACACAGATACAGTGCTGTGGATTCAAATCTGCTTATTTAAATCTATGTGCCTTTCACTTCAATTCCAAAACAGTTTGTCTCGTTTAAAGTTTTCTGCAGTCAGTATTCTGTACTTTTATGAGGTATTTTACTTATGTGTAATTTTAGTGCTTGGGAATAACTTTTTAAAATAAATTTTGGACCATTTGTTTAATAAGTATTTGTTCTCATCCTAACGATTTTTTTGCACAGAGTAAGCAATATACTTGGTTTTATGGTACATTTTTGGCTATAGAAAAAGGTAATGCTACTTGACTACTTGCATTGCAAGACCATTGAGAACTTCTCTTTTGCTTCTTTGACCTTTTTTGTTGTCTGTATGCAAATTAGGAACTCCCTGGCAATATCACAAGTTGAGATGAAATACTATTTTCTCTTCAACTTCAGGGAGATAATTTTTTTTTTTTTGTTTCCCCTCTCACCTTTTTAAGATTCCTTCTATGTATTAAAAAAACCAAATTTGTCCAAGGTTGAAAATACAGCCTCTGTAGTTAATGGGAGTACAAGCCATGTCTTACTGCTTCTGTAGCACTGACATCTTCATGTATGTAAAATATTCTTGAGCTGTTCAGGCTTTTTTTATCTGATTTGTAATAATTTGGAAGTTCTCTTTTCATGTGGCTTTGTTTTGTTGTTGTTTTTTTCCCTTTAATCATTCAGGGAAGTTACCAAGTGAGCAATGTAGTCAGTGAATAATCCCTGTGTAATATGTAAATCTGTTTAAAGATGGTTCTGCTGATTAGTTGGAGTTTGTTCTGGTTTTATGCTGTTTTGAAATTGTTGTAAAAGGAGAGTCCATGTACTGTGTCTTGGTTGCAAGTTTCCTCAAGTGACCTTCCACCTTCTGCTAGGTAGAAAAATATACACAGATGTAATTTTAAGAGGTTCTGTTTTAAACTTGTTACCGTAGCAGCAGTGGGGGATTGTTTTACCAGTAAGTATCAAAAAAGGTATACAATTTGTTGGATACATGAAGAGCTCAGCCTATTTTTGAAGGGCATCATCTGCTCCAGTCTGTACCACTAAACACATCTGTCCAGTTCTGTTTAATTTTCAGATTTTAAAACTCATTGATACAAATACATCACAAAAATCCTGGCTCATCAAAACAGTATTTCATTTCCATGGAAAAATGTTTACATAGCAAGTATTTTTTTAATGAAGCTCTCTCTAAAGGTGCCAAAGAAAGGCTATGTGTTCTGTTGGAGCCTTATTTCTTGTCATGAAACACACATTTGATCCAGGATTCAGAAGATTTAATCCTTACTTTTGGAATCCACAGTTTGTTTACCAAACATGACTTCCCTGTTTCTAATAATGCTTTAGAGATCCAAGAAGTAAATTTTGAAGTGACTAGTACCTTAATAAAATAAGTGTTTAGAGGGAAGTCTCTTGAACTAATGGCTTGGAACTGTACAAATACTGTGCAGTCACTTAAAAGTCATCAAACTGTGGCTTTATTTTAGATAATCACAGTTTATTTTCCCTGAACTGATGCAGATGTTAGACTATTGATAATGAGTTGATCCCATGGCCTTTACTTTTAAGATCTCTTAAACTTTTTTTTACTTGCATGTGAACCTGATTGTTTGTAAGGATGTTCAGTGTCAGGCACACAACTGTTCCTGCAGTGCTCTGCTGTGGGGTCTGTAACATCACTCTGGAGGTGCTCTTGGTTAGGGTTGTGTCTCCAGCTCTTAACAATGCTTCATTTTGATCTAAGGCACCCAGAAGATACCAAGATGAAGCTCAGTGTTGGCTTTTCTCCAGGAACTGGAGGTCATTGAAATACTGAGGGTTCTCCACTGATCTTGTAGCTTATCTTTCCTCTAAGTGCTTACCAAGAGTGATGACCTGACATCAGTCAGCAGTGACTGAATCTTTCAGGGGTTGAATCCTTCTGTAGACACAACTGAGATATAACTGCCTTACCACTTGTAATCCCTGTAATGGGGTTATATATGCATTGAGACAGAACTACATTTCCTCAGGATGTTACCTTGATGTTCTGGCATTCATAATTTTATGTTGTTGTTTTGCACTGCACAATGTTCTCCTGCCAGTTCAGTTCTCCATAATAGGGAGATTCCCATGCAGGGGTGTGTATATATGTATATATACACAGGGGTAATTTAGTTAACTGCAGATGTTCAAGTCAGGATTTTGGGGGTTGGAGAAAGGGCCACATTCTCTGTAGTCTTCTGCAGTTTCCCAGTGATAGTTGTAAGGCTTCACACATGTGCCAGGAGGGAATGTACCTGCTAAGGCCTGTGCCCTGGGGACACTCAGTAACAGCAGATCATCCTCTTTGTGCCCTGGCTGTCACATTCATGTACTAGCAGACTAAACTAATTTTCTGGCCTCCACCCCTTAGAATTCAGAGACCTGGTTGGTATCTCCTGTTTTCTACTGAGCTAGCTGTTACAGTATTTCTAGTAAACACTCTTTATTTAGTGTTAGGTTTCCATGACAAAAGGTTAGTTCTGACATTCTCCGTTAGCTAACACTGGATAAAACCCCTGTGGACAGGCAGAAAGGTACCAAGTTCCATCTCCTCTATTTTTGTGTGTTTAGTGAATGCATTTTGCATTAAGTAGAACTCTCTAGTTCACTGGCTTTTTTGGTTCCTGCTACTTAGAGTCTTACACATTCATCCTCCCTGAAAAACTTTTCATTTTAAATTGGCAATTCTTTGCATTCTGAAACTGATTTTTTTCAACTAGCTAATATTAAGTCATTGAGTAAACATGCCAACAGCACTGAGCAGAAACTAGCAGAACACATGCCTTTTTTAAAGTGTTTTTCTCTGTTAACATAGTTTTAAAATATGTAGTTGTATGGCTTCAAAATAACTTCTTATGTAAAATAGGTTTGTGGCTTTTTAATGTTGAAGGTTTCAATTCTTTTGGTATGGAAGCTTCTTATGCTTCCTATTGAAATAGAAAATTCATAGCTTTAAGAGGTATTTTAAGTGTACCAAATATAATAGTGTGTGCAGTCCTGTACACAAATCCTTATATAGCTGTTATACAGAAAATCCAGATCTACACCCTGCAGTTTCATTCTAGAATTGGTTTCAGCTGATGGCAAACACGTGGCTGTGTTGTTTGATACTGTATTGCAGACACAGAGGGTATGTGGATGCACAGAAATAAAAGCTTAGTCAACTTGCAGATCTCATTTTAGAGAACTGTTAGCGATTTTAGAAGTCAAAAGCTCTTTTAATTGCAACTGCTTGTAATACAGCAATAAGTTTCCATAGTTTTGAATTTCTACTAAGGTTCTGAGTTGGTAGCTGAAAGTTTAGTTCCAACTGGTCTGTATCTACTGTTTGGATTGTAACTTTTGTTTGTCATGTTGGTGAGTAGTTAAATACGGGTTTAGAACCATATTAAAATGGAATTGAACTTTGATCATTAAACTATATTTTAATGACTGCAAAAGCAAACTATTGTCATCTGTGTTCGTTATTTTTAGACCATTAAGTTAAAGATTATAGCATAAAAACTGACTTTTACGCTCAAGTTAACACCTTTACAAGACTGTGTTCCTGTCATAGTCACAAAACTATTCCTTAAAAAGAAAAAAATTGGGGTGAAGAAAAATCAAGTTGCCAAACCCAAGAGCCTTCATAATGGAACTGGGATACTTTCTTAGAGTCTTTAAATCAACTCGTTCCACGGGGTGGGGGGGAAATGTCAGTGCTTCACTGAAATTAATTGTTTTTGAGGATGGAACTGTGAAAAATGCTGGACAACTGAGTTGCAGAATTCTCCTCATAGAATTTTGACTTTTTCTGTCATTGTTCTCTCCCAGGCAAAAACTTTACATTTGCTTTCAGTCATAAAACAGGAAGTAAGCCTGAAAATAAGTTCAGAAGAACTGAAGTTCAAAAATGTTGCGATTTGAGATGACTGGTATTTAGGGGATTTAAAATGTTTTTTGATTCTTGTAGCTGTTCAAAAACCCTCAGGTTCTGGAGAAATCTGGCTTAATTTAGCTTGTGCTTGCAGTTTGCCCCTTCGTGTGTTAATAATGTGTCTGTCCTCTGTTTAAAAACATTGTGTCAGTGATGGCTGATCTACAGGCAATAATAATGCTGATTTTTTTATTTTGGATTATGCTCTTACATGCAAATATTCTACCCCAAGTAGGAAACATGTTTGGTCCAAATACTTTGTTTTGACTTTGTCAAAGGAACTTGAGTTATCCTTTCTGTTTCGTGTTATTGAATCAGTTTTGGTCCTAGTGAAATCTTTATGGATAATGATAATTTATTCTTTAAGTAATTGGAGTTTTAAGGTGTTTGCATTTCTGATGCTCACTGCACAAACCTTGAGACTGGGAATGGATCTTTCAAGTCTATCCAGCTTGTATTAGTGAATTTATTCCAGGTAAGCTCAAATGTTTTGAGTGAGTAACCTTCCTGCAGATGTACTGCTCATGGTGACCTGACAGGCTGGGAGGTGGGTGATGTTCTCATGGAGTCTTCAACCAGTTCTAAATCGTGTGACTAAGCAGAAGCTTTGTCATGGTTGTGATACCCCTTAAATTCTGTAGCCCTTTTAATGAGTCATTGATTCATCTTTTGAAATTTAAAATTATAATATTGCCTTGTTTCATTATTTTTGAAGTTAATGCAACATTTAAGCAGTATGATTGCTATTGCTTTTAACTTAGTAACCAGTATCCTAATCAGAGACAGGTAACATTTATTATGGACACTGGTATTGCTGACTGAACTGCAGACTAAGTTACTTGTGATCTTGAGTTTTAGTATCCATTAATAACTAAATGATTATAATTTCATCTCCCTGAATCTTATTGTTTTTAACTTTTATTTAGACAGTGTGCATGCAGACAATGGAAATCTTCTGTGTACCTGCACGGTTTTCATGATTTTCCTTATGTCTCATTTCAATCAATGGGAAACTGAGATGACTTGGAAAAAAAATACTGTCAGGTATTATTTCATGTTCTTGATATTTGAAGGTGTACTGGGGAGGCAAAGTTTAAATTTGATTATTTTATTAAATGGTTTTTGCAGGTGATGATGGGTTTTGGGGAAGGCATTCTTGTAAATAGGCTTTGTATTCACATTGGTTTACCACAGATGTTGGACACCTCAAGAAGTGTTATGTTTACAACTCTAGCAAGAGAGATTTCCTCAGAAAGAGGTGCTGGTACCACTTGGATTTGGCACCAATGCCATAGACAGAGAGCCTGCCTTGAGTGTCAGTAATGTTGGTAATTGCTTAGCATGGAGTCAGGAACGGGCACGTGGAGTTCCAAAACAGCTCCAAGCAAGGGATTGTGTCCTTCCACTCAGCAAGCTTAGTCATGTAACAAAAAAGACAAAAATGCCTCCCTGCAAACGTTTTCAACCCTCCCACAGACAACTGGGAACAAAGCACATCATGAGCAAGGGTCAGGAGCAGCCCTGAGCTGTGGGTGGACAGCAAGGCTGTTTGTCTCACAGTGTGGTCAGAACTACCGTGCAGAACTGCTGCTGCTCATCCTGCACTGCCAGCAGAAGCGTGCTGGACACACACTCCTGTGGGTGTGCTACTCTTCTGCAGGTTTAACATCTCTTCCATTTCATCAGAATAAAAGCTCTTAGGGGATCCTGGAAGCCCTCCACAGAAGCATAGTTCCTTTGGATTCAATGGCCCTTGGTTTGATTATCTTTGCCTTTTTAAAAGTCTAAAAATTACATCAAGCTTCAATGAAGGAGTCACATGCTCTTTCAGTGGGGATACTGTGACTGCAGCCCATCAGTGGATCAGAGTTTTAGGGATTTGCTCCTCTCTGATACCAGTTTCCAGCATGTTTGCAGCTTGCATCACTGCAAGTGGATTGCTTTGGAGTTTGTATCCACTTTGCAACAGGAAACTACAGCTATTCAGGTAGCTTTTCAAGCGGCTCTTGAATCCAAGAATCTTGTGATCCTGCTTCTCTCCTGAGTCCTTTGGCTGCCTTGATGCAGTTCTGCACTCCTGTGAGGGATGTTGCTGGTTGTTGCTGATTTTGTTTTCTCTTTGACATGTGGAGTCCTCAGTTTCATTGGTTCAGTCTAGTGACAACTGTTAACTGACTTCCAACTTAGAAGCTTATAACTCCTTATACTGATCTAGGGTTGCACAAAATCAGGACCACTGCTTTTATCTGTAGCAGCGTTTCTTTGCACTGTCATAAATTTGTTTATACTGTGGAAAATCCTGTCTTGGTGAGAAGGTGGAAATATTGTGTAAGCCTTGTCACGAAGAGTTCAAAACACAATATTCTGGCCTCATTAAAAATGTAGCTATGTTAAGCAAAATAAATAATTGAAAAGGCAGCCTGCTGGCAACTGGACTAGTGCTGCAAAAAAGTTGTTTTACTTGCAGCTGTCTTAGTCATGTTTTGTACAAGCAGTTCCAGTGGATTTTAAGGTCTGTGTTGAATGAAGCAGTGGGGGTCTCAGGGCTGAGAGGACAATTTACAGGTATGGCTGGTATAGCAACAGTTCAGGGATAACCTTTACTGAAAACTGGGAGCAGTTTGTGTAAAACATGCAGGAAGATGATGAATTCTGCCTGTTAAGAATATTTTCCTAGTTTTAATCAAGATGACAATACTCAGTGCCTTCCTCTTGGTTTCAGCACCCAGGAGCCTGTTTTAAAGACTGTATGTGATAATTACAGCTTCATTCCTAGGTTCTTAACTCAGTGATTTGTAAACTTTTCCAGAGTAAAGTAAATTTAAGCTATAATGTGTATTTCAAAGGGTATAGTCTTTAGATTTGTCATTCCTGGTAAGTCACTTAAATAAAAAGATCACTTTTCTTCCAGTAGAACAGAATCCCACAAATAGTTAATGCCTAACTTGCAGTGATTTGTTATAGAAAATGTTGGCATTTTTAAGAAGAGGAGTAATATATTTCAATGAAAAAAAGCAGAAAAGCTTTTTGAATTCAAATGTGCAGTTCCTTTAATCTCAAATGGTGTTATGAATCTTTGGCTTTGGCTAGATGATTCTGAATTTCTCTAGATGCAGTCTAAAAATAAAAAGGTGGATTTTCTAACAAGTCATCCTGGGAGTACCAAGGCCTTAGAAAATAAATCACTGTTCCCTTTTCTCTGTGCATTTTCATGGTTTGTATCAGCTGTAATACAGTTAAAAGTGACTTGCAATAGTTAATATAGCACTAATGAGAGCCCTTAAAATTATACTAAATTTTCAGGACCTGAAGAAAAGTTTATATAGGAAACAGTGTTGGAAGCCTGTGGCTGTAGCAACTGAAGTTATCCTAACAGAGGAGGAAAGGATTTTATTTGTTCACTACCCATGAAAAGTTCTGTAACTTTTTTTGTATTCAATGTTGAAAAAGTCTTTCCCATTTGAAATGAGGAGAATTTCAGTGTCATTTTTTGTTGTTTTTCAAAACCAGTTACTTAAGTTAATTTTAGTGATGTAGATTCTTACCAGTTTTTCTGGACAAGAAATTACTACATAAACTTATGTATTTACAATGTATTATACTATGTTGATGTGTTTTGTTGTTTTGTTGCTTTTTTTTCTCCCTCTGGGAGAACATTCCTGTAGAAAGGAAATAGGAGGCAAAGTCTGAAATCTAAAATAAGGACTAAACAGCTTTTCATTTGCTTTTCTACCCTTTGAGATGCCAGAAGCAATTTCCTCTTGAAGCTGACTTCCTCTCTGGAAGTGATTTTCGTCTCCAACCATGTTGAGGCTCTTTTCTCATTCTTTCATTCTGACTAACTTGCTTTTTTCCCCTCTGACTTCCTACTGCAGTTGGGAACTTCTGGAGGTAAGTAATGACAGACAAGTTTCTCTCTAACTTTCTTTTTCAGTTCTTCTTCCCCCCCCTCCCGCCCCCCCTCACC
>VXAW01011654.1:431246-472086 GCA_013399735.1 Tyrannus savana
AGTCAGTCTAGAAGGACAAACAAAGCACTATTGGTGTCCTCTGCAAGAGAGCACTGATAGGGGCTGGCTGTAAATTGACGTGGCATGGAAAATCTCTGCTAGTTTGGAGCAGCTCTAATGTTGCTGCGAAATCAAGCCTCCTCTTAACCAAGTTTGTAGCTTGAAATCATCGCAGGCTTACGGGTTCTATATATCAAAAATGAATGGAAAGTACCTTCCCTTTTCTGTTTGGGAACTGGAGTTTTTCTCTCTTTGGATTTACAGCTAATAGACAACAAAATCAAAAGGGAATCATTTGATTACTTTTTCTTTTTCCTGTAGTAAGAGCGACAGATCTTGCTGCTCCCCCCACTTTTTCCTGCAACTTAGTAATTTACAGATCTTGCCATGGGGTGCGGACTGAGAAAGCTGGAAGACCCAGATGATAGCAGCCCTGGAAAAATCTTTTCTACACTGAAGAGACCACAAGTTGAAACAAAGACGGATTCTGCTTATGAATATGTGTTGCTGGATTTTACTTTAGAAGGTATTTTTTTTTATGCTGTGTGTTTACTATTCTGAGATAAGGGACGGCATTTAACTTAGCTCTGTCTTGTTTGGCTTACAGTAAATCTTAGATGCTTTTAGCACAGCCGGCCAAAATGTAAGACTCTTATTTTGAAACACAAATCGTGACGAAGGTCCTCACTTATATAAAATTACAGTGGAAACTACCGAAGTATTTTTAACAACCCAAACCCTCCAAATTACACAACTGTCCTTGTTAAGGAAGCAGGCTAAAACTGTTGGAGATTTTCCTGTGAGTCAGATACTGCCATCCGTACTCACTTTGAATAATGGTGGTCTGAATTCAGTGTGACGGTTCAGAAAATACACTGTGCCTGAACCTTAATTGAATAACAGTTTTTTTTAAATGCACTCAACTTCTGAAAACAGGCTGTCATTGTCCTTGTTACTTTATGCAGAAGTAAGTCTGTTCCTTAGTTGTATACTAGGAGTAACTTCCCCTCTTATGCCCACCCCAGACTCTCTGTAGATATTTCTGTAAGGCTCTAAGAGTTTCATCTTACTATTTTTTTTCAAGTGCTTTACTTGTAGTTGTTGAATAGTCTTTTGAAATCGTGACTGAAATGAAACAAAATCTGTATGCATAGCTAGAGGCAGACAGTGCTCTGTGGGATACTTCCTTCCCGAGGGTGTCCCGTCTCTAACAGAGCAACTCCCTGTTCCACAAAGTTGAAAACATAAACAAGCCCAGATGGCTGCCCTCGGAGAACAGACAGCTCAGTTTTGCAGTCACTCTATAGTAACTTGCATTTTAGAACAACTCAGTCTACTGGAAATGCTTAAGAACAAGGATTTGAAGTAAATGCAGTTGCTAGGAGGGTTTGATAAAGGGAGGAAGTGTAAGTCTTACTGCAATTTCAGGAACTTTGTCATAAACAAAACTCGGCTTCTGCTTAGTTTTATCTCTAAATTAAAGGACTGTGGTAACATTCTATTTAAAATAGAACAGTCTTTTCATTGAAAAACTGCAAAGTACTAAAAGAAGACACATTCTACTAAGTTAAAGTACTGGAAATCCAACTGGTTTTGTTGTTCTGTTTATTTACACAAGGTTTCTTCCTGGCTTGTTCTTTTGAAGAACAAAACTTATAGTGGTAACATGCTGGAAATAAAGCTAGGCTGCCTAATGCGTCCATGGATTACCTCCTAATCTACTGGTAATAGGAAGGATAACTTTGAGACTGAAGAGCATTTAGTGTTCTTAAATAGCCTGTGTTCTGAATATTCCTGTGTTTTCAAGTTACAGTTTCTGACAGTGTTTTGTAAAGGATCTGTTGTAAAGGTGGTTGTGACTTTATAAGCAAAAGCACATCAAACAACTGCAGATAAAGGTGCATCTCTGTGATTAAATAACCTAGCAGTAAAGATTCATTTTCTCCTGTTTAGTCTGATATTCGGAAATGCTGGACTTCAGTGGCCTGCTGTGGAATTATGAATGTTAAATAAGCAAAATCTGTTTCAGATAGCTGCCTAAATCTTTATAGGTTTCTGACTGTAAGCAAGTGGGATTGTAAGCACATTCTCTTGAATGTTTCTAGCTTTCTGTATATATGACCTTAACATATTTTTTGCTTGGAGTTACTTTCCTTTACAGAGGTAAGATAATGAATAAAAAAACAGTGTATATACTGTCTTGGAGGCATTTGTGAATTTGAACTGCTTCTGAAATGTGGGGATTGGCTTAAGTATTGTGGAGAATATGTTGGGCTTGTTCTTTTTTTCTTCTACCTCAGTCAACTCATACTTGTTGCTACTTGAATATCCTTTGGCGAAGTGAAACATCAGTGAGATCCCTTTATCACTTCAGACCAAAGTTTTCACTCTGCTGTCAAGGTGTGTTATATCTTCATGACCCTCCTTCTGTGCCAATTTCCAAGCAAGATCTTCCCCTACAAACATTTGTTCGCCTGAATGATTTGTTGCCACTGGTTCTTGCACAGTGTAAAACAGAAAATGAGCACTTCATAATCTTTAAGATCCTCCAGAAAGCTTTGTCCTGCACCAAGATAAAAGTAGAGCAACCCTAAGTGTGTTACTTAATTCAGTCTGCCTTACTCTGTGCTTCATCAGGTATGTGCTGTGTGAAGTGGAAATGAGCCTGCTGGAGAGACTGTCAGCAGTCCCTCATCTTCTCCCAAGCCGTGATGCAGATTAGGTCAACCATGCTGCAGTCTAAATTTGCTGGCTGGAGTCCTTGTGCATCTTAACTAGTTATTAGCAGTGCACTGAACCTTGGCTTCTCCCCTCCTGGTCCCCAAAATGTTCCCATCTGTACTGTAAAAAATTAGTTTCATGGAGGATGATCTGCACCAGGAGAATCCCAAGCAAGAAAATTACAGCCCATCTTTTATTTTGGTGGAATTGAATAGTACAAAGAAAAGGGAGCAGTGGACTCTGAAGTGTAACTTTTAAATGCCTGTCAGTGATTGTATATTCCAAGGTCTGAATCATGAGGCATATCTCAGTTACAGAAACAACTGCTGTTTTTTCAGGTAATTTTAACTAAAAAGTAGGGATAGTTTCAATATTCCTACCGAAGCAGAATGTTTTATGCTTTGTCCACAACCCTGCTATTAGGGAAAAGGAGGAACATTGATGCAGCCCACTAAGATGACAAGCTGTGAGGTTCTTGTCACTCTGAATAACATGAATATGTATGAAGTGGCTGTTTTGTTGTCATCTTCAGTGTCCTGCATCGGAAGCTTACTGTGGAGCTGGTGAGTTAGCTGCAGTTCTGGTGTTGGTAAAAGTGTTTTGGCTGCCTGTTGGTAGCACATCAGGAGGGAAACTTTGTTAACAAAAAGGGCTTAAGACACCTGGAAAATCAGTGATGATCGTGTTGCATCATTGCTGCTTGCTTGGCTTGTGGGTTGTGGAGCAGTTATCTCAATATGTATGTCTCCTAGATTTACTGTGAGCAGAATCATGGGATGCAGGTATTGCTGAGGGCAAAATATCATCCCTTTCCAGAAGGGGAGGAAAACTTTGGCAAATCTGTGCTGGCATAATTACTCTCCTGTTACTGTCTGTATATGGGTATTGATTCCCTGCTCTCTGAGAGCACCTACAATTGCAGTTGTACTTGAGAGGAACAGGAATTACTACCCCAGCAGACCGACTGCAGCAGAACATACATTACCAGTATGGAATCTTCTCTGTGCAAATGATGTGCATCAGACAATCCACAAAAGCTTCTCCAAGAAGTTTTCCCTTCATGTGTGTTGTTTTCCCCAACAGCTGCGTATTACTGAGGTATTGCCTATTGGTGGAAAATTCCTGCAGGCACTCAGGGATCCTCCATAGAAAGCAGACACCGCAAACTTACTTAGGTGATGTGTACTTAGGTTTATTGGAAAAAGGAATTGGCACTGTGTAAAAATACCAACCTACACTCCACAGATGACTTCTGAGGAGAAAAATTAAGAAAAATCAGCTGTTGCAGGCTTAGATGTGTTACATAGGAACATACTTGAGTTTAGCTCAAAGCTAGGGTTGAAGGGTAGTGCATCAGTATGTTTAAGGCTTTGGCTGGACAAAATAGTTGCTTTGAGTTCAGCCCTATTGTGTGTTTAGATGTTAACTCAGCTCTTAAATCAGCTTGGCAGACCTAGATCAAACAGAACATGTTGCCAAGTATGTTAAAAATAGATCATATGAAGTTGTAAAAATAGTGACTTCAAGTGGTTGAATACTATTGAATCATCTTTGAATCTGCTTTTTCTTGTATAAACAGTAAATGCCTTGGGATGGGTTTTGTGTGGTTTACATAAAACTCACCTAAAATGCATATGGATGTACACAGGATCACATGCCTCTCTTCTGCTTTCAATGCTTTTAGCTTCATCAAATCCAGAGGTTATCAAGATCAGTTCTGTGCTGGATATAGCATCTCAGGTGGAAGAGTATTACAGCAAAGGATATGTTGTGGGAGCTGTTCATCCCATTATGCTGCCAGTTGGACGTAGAAGGAGTTTCCCTGCCAGTCACATGTATCGAGTGGTGCTTTCTCGATTAAAATCAAGGTAACGGTGAAATAATTTGAATACACTGATCCGCTGCTTCAGCCATTTTTAAGTGGATTGCTTAACTTGCATAGCTTATTATCAGTTTGAAATGAGTGCCTCAGAGAATCAAGTTAACTGTTTCTGGTCTAGAAAGGTGAGCAAGTTAATAATGTTTTTTAATCAATGCTAAGCACACAACAGGCTAATGTTTACTTTGCCATAGTAAATGTCCAAACAAAAATCCAAAGTGTGATATCATCTGTCTTAGAACCTGCAGCAAAAAAAAGATTAACCAAAACGGTAGGAGAGTAATAAGCTACTTTAAGTTACTTTATGTCTGCTTTATCTTCATTTTCAAAACTTTTGTTTTCACTTTTCTCAGGGAAAACAATGTGTGTTTAATTTGTGAAACAGCTTGTCAGAGAGTTTGGGTTTTTTCTTATTAAGGAGATAAACATTCTGTGATCAGAGGTCTTACAGAAGCTGATTTTGACACTGATGGAGATGAGTTTGCTCCAGATCCATGGTCTTCTTTATTACTCCCCTTTTCACTGCCTTATAATCACCATGTAATCACAAAGAACCAAAATGTTACCATTAGATTATTTGAATGTACAGAATATAAGATTTTGTTCTTATTTTGGAAAACTAGAAAAGTGAGGTTTTACTGCATTACAAGTTGTTGTGCTTCCCTGTCACTCCTGAGTCCTTATGTGAAGGGTTCTCTCATTTATTTGGAGGACTGGAAGGGTGTAAATTGGAAGCTGCCACCCCAGTAATGCTTCTGTAAAACGTGTTCTTTTGAGGTAACTTGTCAAACCCCTTGCTTAAACAAGCATTGTCCAGCCAGGGTATTTGCTGCTCCTGCCACTTAACCTTTGTAAGTTCATCTGCGAACAAGGTGGGCAAAAACTTAGGTAGGAAAGCAGAATGTTTGCTCTAGAGCTGAGGCTTCTAAGAGCTGACACTGCCAGCAGCAGCTCCCACGACTTGCCTTATCCATCCTGGGTGTGGCATCCTCACCAAATTATGGTTTGAACCTTTAGACCTTTGAACAGGTGAGTGGTGACACCTTGTAGCCTCCATGTGAGACTCTTTACTGTAACTTCACAGGTGCCATGTGTGCTTCTGTTGGTTTTGCTATAGGCAAATGCACCTTCTCTGACTCCTGTCTGGAAAATAACTTTTTATATTTCAGCATGTCTCATTGATGTTTTCCTAATTCAAATGGTTATGTGAAGGAAGCATCAAATAAAATCATATTATTGATGTACACTAAATATTACTGCCTGAGTAATAATCCAACTGGCTTTAGATAAAACATGATGAGTACTATTCTATAATATAATGGAAGTTAGAGCTTGTTACCTCCTTAATCTGAGAGATTCAAACACTGTAGCTCTCAGTAATTGTTTGTGCATTGTATTTCTAGTATTTGTCTGCACTGTTTCTTACAACAGCTGCAACTCTGCTTTAGTTACAAAAACTAAGCAGCAGCATGTTGAATGTAAAAGGACCATTTCTATTCATAGTGTTTTCTACTAAAACAAACCTGTTTTGTGCTTACTAAATTTATAGTTTAAACTTGTATTTTTTGTATTATCAGAGACTTTTGCATTTGTTACAATAGCAGAGCTGTTTATCAGTAAAGCTCAATTTCCAAAGGATGGCTATGAGTAGCCTTCAGAGGAAATTCCTGTTAAATATTAATATTCTTACCATGGCACTGTAACACATAATACCTGTCACTTTGCATAAGAAACAGAACAAGACAGCAAAACCCACTGAGTTTAAAAAAGTATGAAGAAGCATTGTCAGGGTTCCATAACTGTTTCAAAAGAAAAGAATTCTATATGCAAGCACTTGCCCAAGTTAGCAGCAAACTCCTGACAAAGACTGCTTTCTTTCTGTGTTCTAGCCAGAAGCATGCAGCACCCAGAGGACAAAGGCACCCCAGGCTGCTGATTGAAGAATGTCCTTTAATGTATGAAACACTGACAAATGAGGTAGTGAAAGAACTGTTAGAAAAGGTAATGGAGGCTTTTTCCGACTTCCCTTCATATTTTTGTTGCTATCATACGTGTAAGTTATATTTAGTGGTTGATGTGTTTTCAGTTTGGCATTTATTTCAGAGAAGCTACAAAACTTTTCTCCAAGTGAAAAGAGTTCTTTTTCCTCACTAGTTAATGTTCCTAACGTAGGGCTTGGTGTTGATTGCTGTAAAGCTTTGGGAGACTGGCTGGTTACTGCACTAAAAGCAGAATCAAGCCCAAACTCGATCCCTCTTCGTAAAATGCTTGTGTGGTGTCTGAAATTTCATGTTGTTCTGAGTAAAGTATCTAAAAAAGGTTTTTTCATTCTATAACAGAACTCTAACATGTGCAGTAACTGTATTAAGTATTTATTTGGCACAGCTTTTGAAAACATTGCATAGTTAAAGTAAACTAAAGTTCCACTGGAATGCAAGTTCTAGTTCTGGTTCTTTTTGTGTTTAACTTCCTCTGCAAAACTGAAGACTTGCTGAAACAGGAAACTATTGTTATTACAAGAGTTAGTGATATCTTTTACATTAGTTGCCAAGGAAAGAAGTGGAGGAAAAAGCATATTGAAGATCTTTAATCATCTTTGAAATTATCAAAGTTGCTTAAATTTTCTAGATGGCTTGTTTTGACTTTGGCAGGCATTTCAGTTTTAGCGTGATTCCATTACACACACTTCTATGCCTATTGCCAGGCTGGTGGTGTAGTGTACCAAAGATTAAAAGGAAAAACACACTTGAAATGAGCAGTGATGCAGTCTTGGAAGCATATTTGGTACAGAAGTAGTATGGGAGAATAATTTGATTTTCAAGTGTTCAGTCTTTTAAAAACACTGAGCCATTAATCCAGGAAAAAATTACTACTATTTTTTAAGGATCAATAAGACTTTATGGCATTTCAGGGAAAAGATTATCATGTCACCTGTTCTTCTCTATGTTGCTTGTTAAATTTAAAATTATTTTGATTGGGAAGCAGCAGCACAATTGAATCAGTGATTGTATCATTGTTGTACATACACAGTGGTAGTGGGCAGTAAAACTTCACTGAAAAGGGGTTGTTGTACTATCAGCTGTTTGATGGTTGTTCGCTCTAGTGATTAACAGTTTATGTGAGTTAAATGGATCAAGATGGTTCCCTCTCTGCCCTCACTTGATAATCTAGTACTTCTCAAGTGATTTCTTCTTTCTGGATTAGGGCTTTTGGATTAACTGGGAAAACTTTGTCACAGGGAGCTTGTAGCTTAAGATGACAGTGGGATCATCTTCCTAAATGGCAGCACTCCTTATCCCAGGACAGAAAACAACACCTCCAAGAACAGGCACATCTCACAGGTGGCACAGATGTTAGTTATAGATTGAGTCTTCAGTGCAGAGAAAGACACACCACTGGCTGAAGGAGTTAAGAGGATTATTTGTTTCTGGCTCCCTCCTTTCTCTGCTCCTTCACTGTTCTCAGTAATAATGAAGTTGAGTAGCCTCCAAGGGAACTGGGGGGTGATGAATCACGGCACATGACAAAGAGATATTTCTGTAGTATTGGAGGTCAGTATTTTTAGTATGACTGTATCACGTGATTAAAGAAACAATACTATTTATTGCTCCATTATACTGCTTATCTCTGTGACACAGTAGATAAAATACTTTGGGTTCGTTCTAAGTTAAGGATTTTGTATGCCCTCAAGTCAGTGCCAGTATTGGCCACCTTTCTTGGCCTGACTCCAGATAAATGCTGGAAAACTTCCACTTACTTGGAAGCACGGGCAGTGTCAAAGACAAGCCACCCTTCTGTAGTACCCTTTTATGTCTTCTTGTCCTCAGCAGTTCAGTTAAACAGAAGATGCATATCGAAGTTTTAAGAAGTTCCATGCAATTCTAAAATGACTCTGCAGCTAAATTTCTGTTGTGTTATAGGTTAACGAAGCTGCTAAAAGAGGAAAGAAGTTTGTGGGATTTGTAACACAACATTTTCCTCAGCCCAAAGCCTGCAATGGAACAAGCGCAGATGGAAGTGCGGAGCTGGAAGCAACACTGGGCAGAAGAAACAGGGAACACAGGAGAGAAAACTGTGATGAAAACTATAAAAACTGGAATGAGGGGACACTGAGTGGTCATTCATCTGAGAGTGGGATAGAGGAGGAAATGCAAGGAGAAAGCAGACTATTGGAGGATTCAGACTTCCAGTTTGGAAAAGAAGTCAGCCCTTCTAAACCACGGAAAGGAGATGGTAATTGATGTTGCTTGTTTATTGCAGAAATAAGGTATTCTATTGAGCTGTTAAAGTGTTGGAAAAAACCAGAATGTGCTGTTCTATCAAATACTGGCTTTGGATAATGCCTCTATATATGCATATGTAAATGCATGTGTATTTCTAAAAAAGTAACCAGTTAAAAAAGCAAAAGAAATACTTACCTTCTACTTTATGCATGTGAGCTGTGGTAATGTATTAAAATGATACTTCAGTTTTCATATAGAACACTAAAAATGTACTATCAAAATTCTAGATTGTAATTTGAAGAAAAAGCAAACCCACAAACAACTGCCCCCCAGAATCGCCTGCAGTGTAATTCTGACTTGAAATGTGGTGCAAGCAGGCAGCTTGTTTGCTTGGTACATGTGTAACAAATATGTGGCAGTAAAAATCTTCCCTCTTAGAAGGATTCAATTGTTATAAAACCTTTTCCTAAATGCATGTTGTTTTCACTTAATGTTAAACCATAAACATTTCCAAGAATATGTTGTGATTCCAGTTGTGCCTGTTTCAAAGCTGCCAACAGAGAGAGCCCCTTGCAGCCAGAGCTGTGGTTTTACATGCTTCTAGCCAGCTCACATCATGTGCAGCAGACAAATCCGTTCATAATGGATTCTTTCTGCTTAACGTGCCTTCAAGAAGCACCCTGAAAAGGGATCACCTAAATTAATGCATTGACCATGAAATCAAAGACGATAATTGCTACAAAATGAATTTACTAGAGAAAAGTGAGCATTAGAAGTACAGGAAGAGAAAGTAGAATTGAAAAGGGTTGGTGCAGAGGTAGACAACTTAGTTGGAGAAGAGTCTGAGATGCTTAGTGTGGTCTGTGTGAGAGATTGCCTGACACATTAACTTTTGATACTCAAGGGTAGAGTCCTCCAGGCTGCTAAGAGAAGGTGGACAGGAAGAAGTGTAATCTGAAGCATGAGAACTAACACAAGACAGTATTGTGTGGAAAGCAGGCAGCATGAAAACTTTCATGTCAGGCTGCATTTTGACATAATGGGTTCTTCCCTGATGGGCCAGACATGTTTTAATTGCTCTCAAAAGCAACCTTTTCACTTTGCTGTTAAAAGTAAAGCAGCCTCCCCAGTTTGTAGTCTGTCAGAATAATGATTCCATGCTCTGAGATGATCAATGTCCTTCTTTTTCTTAACACTTCAGTAAAAGCAGTTCTACAAGTGAGCCTTTATAGCAAAATCTTTTAAAGCTTAACTCTTTCCTTACAGCTTGAAATAGTGGGTTTGGTATCTGTGGCAGAATAGAAGTCCCACAAGGGAAAAGCAGAAAACTGGTTTTGTTCAGGAATAGTGTTTGTGCAGATGGGTGTGAGTGGGTGGATTAGCAACCAGTGCATTCCCTACATGCAGTGCTCTCAGGAAACTTTTTTGACAAGCTTTAGAGGGGATATGCCAGGCTTCTCTCTCCCAGTCAAACAGCAAAGTCACTGGAGCTCATGAGGCAGAACTTCTGGAAACTTAACCTTTCTTGGTATATGTTGTATGTAATCATTTTAAACAAATACTAATGTGAACTTTGAAAGGGAAATCTTACAAGTGTGTATGTATGTACTGCTGTGTCAGTATGCCAGTTCCATTTAGCTCTGCTCAAAAGAGGCAAACTGTGTCCAAGATTTCAGGGTCATAATGTGAATTTTTATTATTACATTACTTCTTAATTTATTTTATCCAACTTTGACTAATATATTGCTTGCAGAGGCAAACTTCTGGTAGACATGAGCAACTGAATAGTTGTATTGGGAAACAATTTTCTTTTTCTTGAAGAATAAGTGACCTCACTTCAGTATGTGGGAAAGGAAATTAAGGGTTGTCAGGAGGAATGCATTTATACTAATATAACCACCTGTGGAGAAGATAAAATGGTATAGAAAGGAGAGTCATTCTTCCTGAAAGTTCAGAATTTTGTTCTGAATTCACCTTGTTCCAGGCACCTGATGTCACTTGCAGTGGGTGTGGTAACACTGCTCAGAACAGGGGGTTTCTTCCAGGGTGTTGATTCAGATTACTTGCACTGCAAAGCCTACACTGGAAATCTGTTTCTGGAGCGCAGAGAGCCCAGCTTCTAATGTGGGGTCATCTAAGCCAAGTTCCTTTTCTTTGGCAGTGTGAATATTTCTGTGTTTAGAGGTTGGTGTTTATTGATTTAGACCACTCAGCGATATTAGACCATCTGAGAACATTTTTGGGCAACTGCTTTGTGTTATTTCTCCACAGCAGTGAAACACGTGTGTATTTGTGGAACATGTTTATATAGCTAGGACTTTATAACTTGTACCAGTGATCTCCTGAAATGCTGTGGATCTCTAAATTTTAATCTTTAAATGTTGGTTTGAATGCTTTAGTGACAGCAGTGTATTAATACCTACACATCAAATGATTTGAGGAGACAAAGGTTTTGTTTGCTTAACTTGCATGATCACCTGGAACTACTGAGAAACCACAGTAAGCAACTAATACCAGTGCTTAAATAACTTTCAGAAAATAATGGGTAAAAATCAATACTGTAGAAGACATTCCTTAGGTTTACAAACATAGAAAATTGTCATTGGTTATTGTAATTTCAAATATTTGTAGCCAGAAGTTGCATGAGTGGCAGAAAGGAAGCCTGTTGTATATTTTCTTTACACAAAACGCACCTACCTGAAGGGTCCAGTGGCACCCAAAGTGTAGGAAGTTCACGTTTTCCTTGTATCCCAAAGCATACTTGCCCTCACATCTTGTTCTGAGTGTGTTTAGGTCTTCAGCAGAGTACTGACACATCAGGAAGCAATTATTAAAGCTTAGAATTAGAAAATGACACTGAAATAAGAGATTAGTAATATTATTAATTTTGGAGCGCTGTCTTTGGGAGTTTAATTTTTCTTCGTTGTCTTTTGTCAGACAAGCTGTATACTGTCTTCAATGTTTTTGATGAGGATTCCACCTGCTGGACCTACCATGAAGGTGTTTTGTCTATGAAAGTAACAAGGAAGGGGCCAGTTGTGAGTACTCTGGAAGCAGACTGGCTAGAATTAACTACGTTTTATTATAAACAAGGATTGTCCTTAGTTGATTCTTTTGTACACTGGGAAACTTCTAAAGGTGAGTACAGTCCCAAGATATAATGAAGCTTTTACTTGTTTATGTAGAACTACATATCTTGGAAATAAAAATAAGTTCATGTTTTGTTTCTTGGTATGGAGGTCAATATGTAAACATATTCAGATAGTATAATGTAACTTTGTAGAGTCTGATACCTAAAAAGGAATAATTTGTTTTCTGGCCATTAGAGATTTAGGTATTTGAAATTTGTTTTGTTTTATCAAATTGAGGATTTCCAAAGCAGGAAACCAGTGCAGTGATAAAACAGAATAAACTATAGTTTGGTTTTGTTTTTTTGGAAAGAAAAGGTAAGGCGGGGGGAGATCATTGGGTGGATGTTTGTGATGTTCCTGTATCCTGCTCTGTGGATACTCTGCTGCACTCCAAATATTTCTAAGGAGACAAAAGAGCACCTTGAGTTCTCATTAACCTTATTGTACCATTAAACCCAAGTCAGACTTTCTGTGTTTCTGGCTTTCTTCAGCTCTCTGCTGGGCTTAAAAATTCTTTCCAAACCACCAAACTGCATTAAAATTTGCTATTTTGGTCAGATGTGGACACTCAGGGGAGCAGAGAAACCCATTTCTGTCCTTGCACTCAACTGTAGGCAGATCCTCCAGGACTTGTTCACACAGCTGGGGCAGAGGTCTGCCCTGGTCCCTCCTGCTTCCTGTGCTCTTCTGCAGGAATCTACCAGCTCAATTGACAATCATAGTGATATAATAGAGCAATTAAAATGATAGAACTCTGGGCCACAGGATTTCCAAATTTACTTCATTCTGCCAGTTTCTGTGTGAAACCCATTCTTATTCTGGAGAGGTCCTACCAGCTCTTTCAGAGTTCCAAGCCTTCACCCTCCTGATTAACAGACACAAACCTGATGTCAGTGGTGCCACTGCTGGCCCAGGCCCCTGCACACCGTGCTGAGCCCAAAATCCTGCCTTTGGGCAGAGCTGTGGGTCAGTGCTCTACCACTGCTGACAACAGAAGCTCTTCACTGGCCGGAGTATCTAGAACTGTAAAACTGTTGCTGGTAAAATAAATGAGATTCCATTTCGATTTGAACTGGTTTTGTCTGAAAGCCAGAAATTCAGTTGAGAAAAAATAATAGAAAACCACTGTTGTGCAATTGCTTGGAAAAAAACAGGAGAAAATAGTAATACCCTGGTGTTAAGGGTACAGATCAAGGCAAACTGACCTGATAAATGAATTCTGAAACTATTAACTGCTATCAAACAACATTTATTAAAATAAACCTAGACTTTATACTTCTCCAAGGTGATACTTTGGTTGAATTTGTACATGTCTTTCTTGTACTAAGTTGCAAGTTGTTGGTGTTCCTGTATAATTAATTATGGCAGTTCAGTGTAAGCAGGCAAAATAAAGGGCTGCAGTGGAGGAAAGTCTTGTAAAACATTGGCTAAAAAGGTTTCAGCGCCCTTGAATGGTTTTTGCAGTGCTCAAGCTGATTATCTAGAGCATTAGATAATTAATTAATAAAGTTGCTTTCTTAAGTCACTTTGTCTGCCTCTTATATGAATTACACCAGGAAGGCAGAATTACTAGGACTTGGAGTAGTTGTTATGTTTTACTGCATCTTACGCTTCTTTCTATTAATTCTGATTTAAAATACGCATTTACCATCTCCTTTGCAAGGCAGAGCTTAAATGAAAAAAAGTAAAACATAATCTTTAAAAGCTAAATGATGTGGGTTCTTCAAAAACAAAACCCTGACAACAAGGGCAACTCTTCAATTTGCAGTGCTCTCTGTAATTTGGAGTGTGAATCGCTGCATTTCTGTAGCTCTGCAGTAAAGTAAACTTAGTGGCTGTCAGAGGCACATAAGCTCATTGACATAGATTTACCTCAGATGGAATTTGGCAGCTAGTCCCTCTCAAACTGCATATTTTGTGCACATAAACAGTCTGATGATGCAGTTTGTAATAGTCATCTTTTTTGCTCTGAAACTATTACTTGTATTTATTCAAGTCAGTGGAAGAAGAAAATTTCCTTGGGGGGAGGAGAGGTGATAATTTGGACTCCTAGTTTTCAATACAGAGTTTTTTTTAGAGCTGGAAAAGAACCCTCTGGAGATCTGTTACAGTTCACTGAGGGCTGGTTTTGGCAGCTGTTGAAATTAATCTTTGCAGCTGTTGTCCAGCGAGTTTTACAGTCTTCCCATTGCTCACATAGAGAAGATCTGTCTGCTCCTCTCTGTATGAAGAACTACCCCATCTTTAATACCAGAGCAATAATGTATCTCATCTAGTATGGGAGAGGATTTTAATCCAGTATTGAGGATTGTATAATTTTAATGTGTAACTTCAGTTTAAATATAAGTTAGTCAGCTGTCAAGGTGTGTTTCCACAAAAGGCTTCCTGAAGGTTTTTGGGGGATACAGAACCAGAAAATGAACCAGTATTGGATGCACAGCTTTAGTTTGGGCCAACCGGATGCTCTGGGGCTTTGACGTGTGAGTCAGGGAGCTGGGCTCGGAGACTTCCTTCCCATCAGGAATCTTCCTACAATCACTTGTGTTTCAGGCTCTTCCTGTGGCCATTTATGTTTTCAAGCAGCAGTGCTTTGGCTTTACGCTTCGTGGTTCACTTCTCTCCGTTCCCTCTCGCCACAGCAGAAGCCACAGTTGTTGTCAGGCAGATGATACTGAGGTCGAGTAAAGAGGGTTTGTGCCCATCCTCTGCTGGAGATGTGTTGAATACAGGAAACTGGAATTCTGATGGGAGCATGGAAGGGGTTAATGCTTCTCAGAAAATTAAATTGTTCAGAGTTCAGTTTGTATAGGAAAAAAAGCATTTGAATATTAAGTTGACATGCATACTCCAAGTTGTAATTAGATGCAGAAATAACCACAAATTTGAGTTTGCTAACTCCTGTAATTTTATTTTAGAGGACTGTTCAGTGAGGGAGGGGAGACATCCCTAATATACTTCTCAATAGTATATCAACCAAGAACTTTGTTTCTGTTTATGTTCACAGGGGACTATTTGCCCAAATCTTTAGAAGGATTATTTATCTATGAAGAAGAAGGTGCTGGGGTTCCAGGTTCCAGCAGGAAAGGAAATGATGCAATAGTTGTTGAACAATGGACAGTCATTGAGGTAAATTGGTGATTATTTAGCAATGCTATTTCCTACTTTTATTTTTCTTGTTTTTTCCTTAGGGTGCTTGTACCAGTATTAGATAAACGTTCAGGATGGTTTCCTGAAACCACCTGCATGGGCTAAACCCAAGCCTTGAATCATAAAAATGAAGTCAGGTCTGTGGCTGTTGGTAAATGTACATAAAAGAAATATGCTGGAGGAGTTCTGGCCTGCCATTTACAAATGATCATACCAACAAATACAACCACCAGAGAGAACGTTTTGGGTTTTTTGTGTGTGCTTCAGACCAATTTTAGATAGAATTCCAGCAAGTGCAGGTCACACTGATAGTGTGAAGTATCTTTAAATAAGAAGGGGAAGAAGATAACTAGAACTAGAAATAGGAGAAAAATGATAATTAATTAATTGAGTATGGTTTTCAGATTTTTTTTTAAATGTTACTGCTAAATATGAAAAGTTTGGGTTTTCCTGGTAACTGTAGTAGGCTACAGCAGTAAAATAACTTTTTAAAATATGTTAATGTTATAGGATTGTTGTATCAATGACATCTGAAATTAGGCATTGTTGGAGCATATTAAGGGCTTACTCTTGAAATATCTAATGATAAATGTTTACCAATGTGAAAAGAATCAACATAAAGCTTGTATGTTAAAAAAAAGCCAAACAAAAAAAAAATCACCAAAATCTTAATTTTAGTGCATCTCAAGTGAGATACTTGTTCTTGATATCTGAAGTAAAAACAAATACATAATGGACACCTAGTATGGTGTTGAAAGTTTTGGCACTAATTTAGCCAGGTGACAAGCTGGACAGATGATAAATGCTTTGAACTCAATGTCTTGCTCATACCTAATATTAAAAAATCATTATCCTCAGTTTTTGTAGCTGTGACCTTTCAGATTGTTTTCAGTTTGAAAGAGTGAGTCTCCACCAAACCGTGGTTTATCATCTCAAAGGATTGTCCCACTAAAAGTGAGAGAGGAGTTGTAGTTGTGTAGAAATGCAAATAAAATCTGTACAGAGTCTCTTTACTACTTTTTATAATTATTAATGTAGGGGTGTGAAATTAAAACAGATTATGGACCTCTATTGCACACGCTGGCTGAGTTTGGATGGCTCCTGACCTGTGTCCTGCCCACACCCATCGTACGACACGACAGGTACCCACACCAAAGACTGCAGCATTTTTGGTGTACATGTCTTAGCATTATTGAGTAATTACTGGTGTCCTTAAATGTAAAAGGAGGGAAAATACTGATGTTAAATGCATGTAAAACATAAGATGTAAGTAGCATTATGATTGAGTCTCCTACTAAGATACTTTAGGTCTGCTGGTACCAGTGAGTTCTAATTCTAAACTTAAAATGCCTTGTAAAAATTGAAACATTAAAAGATTTTATTTAGACAACTTTTTCCCACATACCCAGTCCCCAGCAATGGGGTAACTCAGAACACTTCAAGTTTAAACAAGTGTTGAAATGTTTCACTCATTTTAGGACCTTGGTGAATGACTAGTTGAGGTGATGGAAGAAGTCATGTCACAAGACAGTCATGCAGTATTTATTGCACATGAGGGGGGGTAATGTGGTAATTCAGCAAGTTATTGGGTTGTTTCTCTTCTTTTGATATAGGCATTATGGTTTACTTCAAATATTGTACCAAACTACTGGATTTCAGTTCTCTGGTTGTTGTACTTGTTTAGATGATTGAGGTGACTCTGTCTACTCTTTAAGAAGAGCTAAATAGCCCACCTGGATCCCTCATAAAGTTCTAGACTTCTTTTTACCCCCCCCCCCCCAAAAAAAAAGTTAAAGTTTTTTATCAAGTTAAAAAAAAATGGCAAATGAAGCAGTGGATTAAGGATTCTTAATGCCTCTCTTCTCTCTAATCTTTTTTTTTTAAGTTCTTCTCCCATTAGATTAAGATTGCCAAGGTTTGAAAACAAACAAATGTGCTGAGGCACAGCTTAGGGCTCACTAACAACTGTGACAAGAGTGGATGACTTGAGTAATCTTTGGATCCCAGACCTCACTGTGCTAAATCAAGAGAGCATGAAAAAGATGTGAATGAAAGGTTCGAAGAAAACTCCTGCAGCAAAGTGGGAGTTTTGGTCAAGTGATTTGACAGAATTAAATCAACTCATGCATGGAGAAGGAGGCTTTTCTGGTCAGGAAATAGGTGTTGGGGTTTTTTGGCTGTGGTGTTTGTGTTTTTTTTTTTTTTAATAGTTGATTTTAACCAACTGGTTAAATGCAAAGACAGAAGTAGTGGTAAAACAATATGGCATGTTCTGTGGTAATTTTTGGTCTTTTTAAATAAGGATCTCTGGATGTTTTGTTTTCTTCTGGAAGAAGCAGTTTCCAGAATACAAAGCAAGATGGTTCTCCTGTAATATCTTCAATAATTTTGCAGTTGAAGTGTATTAGCTTTGAACACGGTGACTTGGAAGAGTATGTGAACTACTGAGCCTGGCCCTTGTAATCAGCTGAAATTTTTGGCCAAATCTTCGAGCTGGAGAATAAGTCTTCACAATCTGGATCTTATCTTTGAAGGATGTCAGTGGACAATGGGAGGGAGATTTTAGTAGTTGTGGTGTGCTGTGCTGTGAGTCACAGAATGAGGGATTTTTTTTTTAACCCACAAAGTCTTGTGTCCCACAAACTGTAACTGAACCCATTCCTGCAGGGTTTGGATGAGCAGGGTCAGGAATGTCCCGAGCAGCTGCTGCTCAGCCACTCGGAATGTCAGTCTGTGCCTGCAGCAGGACAAATGGTGCTGCTTTGGACCTCCCAGATTGCAGAGCAAAGGCAGGGCCCATGCAAAAAAGCCAAGTGCTGAAAGAAAAAAAATAGGAAAAAGGGCTAACTGATTAGCTTGGAGCTGTTAGTATTTGAACTAGTAAGAAAATGTACCAACCAGCAAGATAGATTTCTCAAGTAGTGTTGCATAGTGAAAAGGAAACAACCAGCCCCGTTCATAGCAGTGTTCATGCTAAAGGGGGTTATATCCTGGCCAAATCTGAAGCTGAATTCATTTTGTAGCCACACTAGAATAATTCAGACTAATAAAAAGCACTTGTTTTCTGGCCTAAATGGTTGGGTAGGAGTCTGCATGAAGTGTCTGATACTTGTTATCCCCCTGTGGCTTGTGAGTTCATCTTGGAAGAAATAGGATGAATCATGTTTTGTGTGCCTGTAGTATATCTCATATACAGCTATTCAGTTTTCTTTTAAAAAAAAAGTGAAAAGGCCCATGAAGAAGAATTCCTAATTAGGAATTGAGAATTCGTGAGTCAGAAAATTAACCTCTTCCTGTCCTCATGGGCTAAGCAGCAATGGATAACTACTATTTTTAGACATTGATGTTGGCATTTAAAGAGGATAAGAGATTCCTGGATGGCTACTGCGTGTCTGATGTGAAAGATGCCATTACAGTGGTGGTGGTGGGTTATCCTAGGAATGCAAGTTAAATGGCTCAATAAAGAAGGATGCTTTATGCTGCTCAACAGCTGGGGTTTTTTGCCAGGCTTGGAACTCGGTCCTCAAAACCCAACCTGAATATTAACAGGCTTCAGACACACTAAAAAAATAAAATAAGCAACCTTTTGGGATCATCTGACAAATTCATGTTGTCATATTTATTTTTAGAAAAGAATTTGTGCACAGGATTTAAATAAAAACTTCATTATCCTCATTTTTACTCACTGCAGTACTTTGCTCTGTTCTGCTTTCCCCTTATTTTTTGCAAGACTTTCCATCACTTTAGGTCTTCCATGATCTCTTCCTAGACTTTGTGCCCACTGTGTGTCTGCAGACAAAGAGTGACCAGCTGGGCTGTGACAGGATTGCCATGCACTGATGTGTCCCTTTCCAGGCTTTTGCATTGTTAGGATTTGAAACAGTTTTAAAAACACACTAGGCTGTCATGTCTGTTCCTGTGTGGGTTTGTTGTTTAAAGTTTTTCATTTTTCCCAGACATAAAATAAATAAAAAATAAAATAAATAAATAATAAAAATAAATATAAAATAAAATGCCCACGGCGTTAAGCTGTGATAGGTGAATGTCACAGATGACTGTCCTCTCTCGGGCAGGGGCAGCATCTGTACACCTGTTTAGTCCTTCAACTCTTACCTCAATGGCTAAATGATGTTGGATGCAGGAAACATTGCCTTGAAAAGCTTTTTTTGCTGTTACAGAGAGCGTAAATGTCATTGTTGAAATGTGCACAGTGGCCATTTTGTGCAGTGTTGTGTGAAAAATAAGCACTGTGGGTCTGGGGTTGGTTTTTTGGTCAGCACACTAGAGATGGTGTGCAAGTTGCCCTCTCCTGACAGTGATTCTTTTTTTACTCTGGGGGTATGAGAAAGCAGACCATGAAAAAAAAATGCATATGATGCATCATTAGTTGTATCCATTCATGTCTTGAGTATTTAAACTGTGCCAGCAGTCAATAAAGAAACTTTTAGACCAAAAAAAGCAGAACATAAAGAATAGCAGATAGATCCACAGTAATATTAGTGATGTAAAGAGCCCCCTGTATTGTATGCAAGTCTTACTTCATTGGTAAATGTCTTCAAGACAAGAATTTGATAGTAATTATACCAAGTTCAGATAAATAGCAAAATTAAAAATGAATACTCCTTTAGGAGTTAAATCTAGTGGGTATCTAGGGGATACTTTGCAGGTAAATTGAGTGCTCCTGCAGTTCTTATTATGATATTATAGGAGTTTGTAAAATTTCATACGTGTTAGGCGTTGAAAATTAGAGCTATTTCTAAGGATTTTCAAATGTTCCATGAAATGGATCCTGTAAACTTAGTATCCCATGCTGGTGTCAGTCTCATGACTGAAAGTCTAGGTGCTGTGTGGCTCCAAAGGAGTGCAGAGCTTTATTTTGAGAAATGCAAAAAAAAAACCTGGACAGATGAAACAAATTTATCTTACTCCTTTTATTCATTTTTAGAAAACTTTGTTTAACCTCTCTTTGAACTGCTTTGTAAACAACACGTTCATTAAAAAAATGGATCTGTAAAAATCAGAGGCACTGGGGTACTACTGAGCTTCCAACTTGATGTTTGCTTTTGGGGACTGAAATACAGACATGTAAGAGGACAAATTTCTCTGCCCATCCAGCATGAGCAGACAAGCAAATTGCTGAAGTTTCAACAAAAGAGGCTCTGTTGCTCTTCATCACTCTTGAGAGAGGAAAAAGCTCCAGCAGCCTGACTGCAGTGACCTTTATTTCCCTCCACTGATTACTGCAGGCCCTGAAAACGGGCAAGGCAGACTGTGAGCAGTGCAGAGCAAAAACACTGACTTGGGTTATTAATTTATCGTGGCTCACTACTTCATCAGTGTTTTCAAAATGCCCTGACTTACGAGGCAAGGAGGGACTGTGGAAAAGTGAGGGAAGCCACGGAGCTTCCCTTGCTGTAAACGCTTTTTCTCATTTAAATTCTGCGGAAATGCCGCTGTCATTGAGCTCTTTGTGAACTGAGCTCATAGCAGCTTTGTCGTGTGCGGCATCTTAATAAGGGCAGACTTAGAAAATCGTTAATTTACTTATTGTCTACTCACCATCGTGTCCTTTTTCTGTTCCAGGGGAATTTGTACAAGCTGTAGCTTAATGTTTGGGGTTTTTTTTTCTTGTCTCTGAAGGAATGCAGACACTGTTACAAAATAAGCCGTAGGCTCTTCCCCATGCCAGGGACTGAGCTCAGCCTTCTTGCTTGGAAGAGAGATTTCCCAGTTGATATTATCAAAGCAGACATAACTGAGGCAGGGAGGAATACCTAGCCAAGTGGAATAAGGTTGCAGGATTGTGGATTCACTTGTAATGACATAAAAATCTTAACACGCTTTCTTTTACTGAGTGCAAATAGTGAGGTAGAGACTCTTGGAGCAGGAAACCTTGGTAGTTTAAGGAAATGAATGAATTTGCTCTCCTGCATTCTTGTTTTCCCCACTAGCTGGAATTTAAGATAGTTCTCTATTCTCATCCAAGGAAGACATGCAAAGGTATGCCATCACCTGAGTTCAGCTGGACTGAAAGGGAGATTGGGAGGGGCCAAACACAGTCACAAACCCATCATCACCAGCTACTGATCTGAGTACCTGTGTACTGAGTAGCAATCTATGCTGGGAACTCTTCCTGAGCTCACAGGAACAGTTTTAGTCCCTGATTTTTCTTTGAGCAACTCTCTAATGTTAAGTAAATTCTCAGTCCCAGCCCTGTCACAAAACATGCATCAGCTACCTGAACTGGGTATGTGATTGTTAACCTTGTCACATACTCATACTGAAGTAAAAAGCTTGCATTGTTTTAGTAGTTCTTTCTGTAATGTTATACATAATAATACTGATTTATGATTGATAGAATAGGTGGAATCATAAATATTTCAGGGGAACTCACTCCATTTCCTTGGTGTTTCTCTTTTGCTACTTGTCTTTAGTGTGCTCTTAAATCTGAAGTCACCCTTTTACTAAAGTATTACAGTGGTTTTCCTTTATATGCATAAAATTCTTGCTGAATACTGCCTAGAAGCAGGAGTTGGGGAGAGAAGAGCTTCTAAAATGTATTATCTGATACTTAGAAGAGCACTGGAATTTTTTAAACTCTTACTCTGGAGTCCCGGTCTTGAAATTCTCGCACTTGTTCATTGACAGAGTTGAGCTTTGTAGTACCTATGCTATCAATGTGGTGACCTGTATTTCTGGTGGAAAGGTTATGAAAATACATCTTCTGCAAGGTTTAATGTGTTTATCACTATTAAGAGTGTAATTCTTCTGAAACATCATATCAGCAATATCTGATTAGGTCTTGAGGAAAAACTTCACCTCATCATGTTTATTGTTCTACAAGTGTTTCCTTTTTGGGGGAAAAAAAAAAGCACCTGTGCTGCTTTTGTATGTGTACCATAAGAGTATTAAAATCTGTAAAAGTTCCAGGACTGAAGTTGCTCTTTTCTTTTTCCTTTATTTATCTTAATAAAGCATTCTCTAGTCATTTATCTCATTGTAGATGTAGAGCTTTTTTAAACTGAACCAGGTCCTTTCATCCATGGGTGGGGAGGCAGCAAGCTTAGCCCTCAGTGCCAGTTAGATGTCGTGTTACAACCAGAAAATAACTTTTATTTAGCAGTAAAGATTGGTAATTCCCGAGTTTCTTGCCACAAAGTATTGCTGTATTCGTTGAAGCTGTGGAACTACTCAGATTGGCCCTGTTTGTTGTGACTTTAAAAGGTATGTTATGGACACCTATTGCCAATAAAACATTGAAACTATTTTCTTTAAATTTTAGTGAAGGAAATCTCGCCACAAAGCAAGTAATTTTTCTTCAGAGACCTGTTATGTGGAGTTCTGCTGTCCAGACACCAGAGGTAACACATTTATGGTATTAATATAAAAAAACTAGTGCTTCACATAATGGTAAGATACAGAAACAAACTAGACTTGTCAATAGGGGAGAAACGTGGCAGAACAGGGTTTCACTCGTTACCAGTTCAAGTTTGTGGAGGGCTTTTGCAAAATTCATGTGGTTTTTTTTTCAGCCATTATGTCTTGAGTTAAGCCATGGAGAAAAGCATAAGCATGCTAAAGACATTTTGTGCTAAGAGTCTCAGGTGGATAAAGTTGCTATGTTGGAAGTCTTTTCTTTGAGTCTTTAGGAAGTCATAAATGTTCTGATTGAAATCCTGTATCTGTTGCACACAAGGAAAGTATTTTGACCTCCAAAATGTCAACTTTCACACTTGGAAAAGAAACAAGTGTCTAGCTGTATGAGGGATACTGTAATCTGCAGGTTAAAGGCATGAAGGCTGTTGTTGCATGAAAATGTGAGACAGGATTTAAAACTCTGCAGCTGAACCTCCTCACCTCCTTGTCCCTTCTGAGGGAAGCTCCCATAAGAGAGGTTGTGTCGAGTGCTTTCTGAGGGTTCAGTAACCCCATCACCACTCTCTGCTCGGTCGGTGTTGCAGCAGTTGCTGCAGCTGCACGGTGCTGCAGTAAATCCTGCTGTGCCAGCAGAGCAGAAATTGTTGATGGGCTCCTCTTTGCTGCATCTTTTGACATCCCATAGTGGTTATTTCTGGATTTCAGTAGCTGTTCCACCTTTCTCTATTCAACGTGGCTTTCCTGTGATAGTTTTAAGCAGTCTTAAGCTGTGAGTATTTTCACTCCTGTCAAGCACCAAACTTTACAGACTTCATATACTGTTAAAAGGCAGTGATACCTAGCTGCTTCTTTGTCCTATATAAATGCTTCTATGAGTCTCTAGCTTCATTCATGTTTGATAATTGTCTCTTTTACTTTCTAGTTACTTTGTAACCATCATCTGTGTTTTCCTCTGTCTAGTGTTTCTAAAATACGCTTTTCCTTTTTTTGTTCTTCTCCAAGCTTTTGCTTATCTCCAGCCTGACTTCCTTCTCACTGTGTCCCCTGATAATTAGCACTTCCATGCCTGAAAGAACTGCCTTCAACATGCACGATTCAAGTCCTGGTTTATTTTTTGTCTCAATTTCCATCTAGTTCTTGAACACTGTAATTTATTTTCTCATTTACTTAACTGGAGCTTCAGCTCTTTTCTCTTCAGTGTTCTGTGTAGTCTTCCTTGCTGGTGTCTTAATCTTCTTTTCCATTCATCCCCTCTTCTAAATCTGCCAATGGAATTTTTTGTCCTTTAACCACCTTCTGTGTACAAAGCATCTTCAGCTTTTAGCTTTCAGACCCTCTGCTCTCATGCCTGACTTTGTAGTCTTTATTTTCCTTCCTAATGCATTTCTGAAAGAATGTTTTGGAACCAGTTTTGATACCAATATTGTAAAAATATGGAACATAAAGTCAGTGCTTAAAAAACCAAAATAATGCTCTCCTACATTTTTAACACTATATAATAAAAGCATGAACTCCTGATGTGAGAACTCTTCCCCTGGTAAGACATAATGTTGTTTCTAACTATAAGAGTCTCTTAAAAGGCACCATCACTACCTGTCACAAGTTAGAATGGTTAAGACTGGGTTCTGTCAAGAGGCATAGAACAAACCAGTTCTGTAAAAACATTCAGTCTGAGGAACTGATGAATCTTTGAGATGTGGTTTCAATTAAAAATAGCAAGCATTATACTCACAGTTTACAATTCTGTCACCCAGTTATGAGGTGATGAGCAGCTTTGGTTTATACAAATAAAATGGTGTGTTTTGTCGTTCCACTTTTATTTGTTGTAATAGCAAACCTTTGATTAAGCATTAAACATACTGGAAGTAAACAAAGAGTAGCTGATGTGTAGCCATTTACATCAGGATTTCTGTGTTTAAAATCTGAACAAACTTAGTACCTAAATGTGCTCTTTAAGTAACAGTGAATGTTTTACTTCTCCACCAGGAAATTTCAATATGATGAGGTCATTTTAGCGTGGGATAAATAGGTAACTGAGGCTGAAGCTGAAACGTTTAGCAGACTAACATTTTTCCTTCTGTTTTGCCAATTATGTTGGTCTTCCCCTAAATTTTAATCTCTTTACTTCATTGATTTTTTTTTTTATGAAATCTTTGAATTGGAAAACAGCATATTACTTTAATTTCACTTTAAATTCATGGATTTAGTAATACCAAACTGATATAGACTGTCACGATAGCTTTGCATTAAGTACCTAGATTTCAGGTGTAAAATCAGCATTCCTTTCTGCTCTAGAGACTTTTTTGTTGTTGTTTAAATAACTTTTAAGTAAAAGTCTCCTGGACATGGACAACCCAACTGTACTATTTTATTGAACCCTTGCAAACATTTTTGTAAAAACATATAATTCCTGTGATTGTATCTTGTTTGGCATGACACTTTCCATTTTATTTGTGGTGCATATCTTCTCAGCCATGTTCATATTACCTTAAAGCTGTTCCTAAAAAAATGTTGGTATTCACAACTTAAGATGTTTTTGAAACACAGAAATACTGCAGACACCTATGATTTGTAATTTTAAAAAATTGCATCACAACTTTTGTTTATTTAAGCACGCCCTTAGCATATTTGCAGCTCAGAGACCTTGAGAAGGATGCTGCTAACAAGGCTCTTTGATTACTGGAATAAGAAAGCAGCCTCACACAGGCCTTTTCAAACACAACTATCTCCCAGCGCCCTGGTTACATAATTTTCCAGCTCTCCCCAGTGCAGCAGGGTCTGGCCATGGCAGCAGCTTTGCCACACAGGTACAGCTGCTGGACTTGCATTCTGGAGAGTGCCAACACAGCTCACAGTGCTTTGTGTGCTCAGGGTTATATTTGTTGATAGTTGGGTTGTAGTTAGCATTGTTATTTCTGAAAGAGGTTTTGCTTCAGTAAGAATTGAGGGGAACCCTGATTTACCTGGTTTCTTCACCTGATGGTCTCTTTTCTGAGGATGGTATGTTTTGTGTCCTTGCAGCTCATCTCTGCCTTCTTATATATTCCTGGGGTAGGGCATTACAGCCTGGGTTACGATTTACATCATGGTTCAAAAGCCTCTTGGGTTGCAAGGGCTGTGCTGTCTCAGTAGACTCTGTTTATCACATATCACTTGCTGTTCAGAGAAAATAATTCAGAAGAGGAGATGAAAGATTGAACCATGCAGCGCTTGAGGGGTTTCTGTTTTTCTTTTCTCATTTCTTCATTTATTTCCCTTAGGCGGACTTTCCATCCCCTTGCTGTGCCATCCAGGCAAAACTTATTTCCTTTTGTTTCTCCTGAGGCAACACTGTTTCCTCTTAGCCTGATTTCCCAATGTCTCCTGTAACAGCTTCCCTACACACATTTCCTTTAGCCACATGGTCCATTGTTTCTGCTGCTTCAAAAGGGTTTGAGAAAAAACTCAGTAATGTGTAGAAGAGAGGCACAAACTTGCCCAAGCGTGGTAAAAGCAGTTGTGGGCTGGCTTTGTTTTTAAAGTGCTTGTGTCCTTCATGCACTGAAGTGCAGCTCTGTGCTGGGGCAGGATTCCTTTGTGGCTGGATGTGTTCTTCTGTGGGCAGGGCTGTGTCCCTGGCAAGCATCTCCTGTGCTTACCTTAGCGCTGCTGCCTTCCTGACCGTGTCCTCTCTTGTGGCTCAGGGCACTGACACTGTCCCTGGAGGTGCTACATCATCATAGACCTGAGTAACTCGGGTAGCTCCTGATGCTGCAGTGAAATAAACCTTTTATTTACTTGTGATGCCTCAGAGGACCCTTGGCGTAGTCTGGTCAGTCTCTTATTTGCAGAAATCACAATCTGCTTACTTTCTTTTTTGACGTGTGCAACCGTCATCATTCAACGAGAAAGATCAGACAATCCCAGTACTAATGACTGTATTTACACCAAGTTCTTCCTGTGCAAGGACTCTGTAGATCCCATTTCAAATGGCTGTACAGACTCCACTGACTCCTATCTGCATAGATGCACCGTGGGAATTGAATGCAATTCTCAAGGAATGTGCCATTATCTGAGGAGGCCTTTGGAGGTGTTTATGGGCAGAACTGGGAAGATGGGAAAGCTTCTCAGCTGCACCATGAGATGAATCAGTGGGGAATCTTCAGTCCTAAGAAGTGGTCAGGCCACCCTCTTTTTACAGAGTTCAGTATTGATGGAGTTTAATTCTCACCTTTATGAAACACTGCACTGATGCTGAATCTCCCAGAGAGAGCTGTGTTCAGGAATGTGATCAACATCCCCTGACTCACCAGAATGGCTTGCTGAGGGGGGCAGTAGCCAGAGACTGGATGTGGTGGCTTGTAGGTCTGTGAGAGAATGAGAGAAGAGTGGGTGTCTGCCTGCAGTGGCAGCTGGAGGTGATGCAGCTCTAATAAGAGTTAAGCATTGTTGAAGTATTTTTTTCTTAGCATTCATTTATGCTTTCTTGAATCTAAACTATGTATATTTTTTTTCCTCTCTTGAAGTTTATTTATAGAGACCAAAAATGTATCTGTTGGAGGTTTTTTCTCTGAAGGAGTTAGTTTAAATGAAAGTGTTTAATCTACCTTGTGTTAAAATGCAGCTCACATTAAATCCATGCATGACTCATTGCAAAGTATTTGGCTAGGGGTTTTTTTCCCCCTAAATAAGCTAACATTTCAACATCTCTTGTATTCCAGAGGAAATTCTTAAGACAAGTTACTGGGGAGGAAAAAGGCAAAGTGTCTAGCAGAAGTGTTGGATTAGACACAGCTACTTCTTGCCCTCTAGAAATTGGACAACCACCTGACGAGTTTCACCTATCTCCTTCTAAACAATGTTGGATCAAGGAGGGATCCTCCCAGTATGGAGGCTTTCCAGGATTCAGCAGCAGTGATGGAGTATTAAGGGAACTGGATGATGGACAATATGACCAGGAAGATGGAGTCACTCAGGTCACGTGTATGTGATAAAGTCAGTAACTGCATAAGATGGACATGTACATAAATCACACAAATGGATTTTTTTTAAAAAAAATTATACTACTTTAAATGCATTGGTATAATCCTATGGCTTCGTCCAGACTCATTTTGTATTTTTGTCAGTTTTTGTTGTTAATCCTACTGTAGTAATACTACTACAAAAGCATTTGTTTTTCTGTCTCTTTAATAGTATAACTAAGTGACTGGGTGTTCTCTTAACTTGTTAATGCTTTTGACAAGCAAGGAAGCAAAAGCTGCAAGAGTGACAGTTTGGATTGTGTAAGGAGAAAGGAATGAGGATGTTTAGTATTTTCCTCAAACTGGAGGAATGTTTTTGGGTGTTGTTTGTTTTTTAAGGGTGTTGTAAATATTGGTGGGGAAAGATAAACTGACTGACTGTTAAGTTTTAATGTAATTTTCACTTTATTTGCCTTGCATAAGTTCTAAAGCTTAGAGAAATGTCAAGTCTTAGCCTAGAGTGTTAGTAATTTAAACTACATTCAGACTTGATGTGGACAGAAGAACTGGGGGTGCTGTAGGCAGACACTTCCTCCTATGATAGCTTCACCTCTGCAGTTGTATCAGAGTTCCTTGTAGGTGTAAGCCAGGCACTGTTGGAGCTTAGAACTTGAGCAATGATGTATTTGTAACTTAGTCATGAGTGGAAATTAAGAACCACTCATCCCCTGGAAGATAACTTGCAGTCTGTGAGCAAGTAGTTTGAGAAGCTCAGAAGCTGCACTGACATCAGTGTGCCCGGTGGAGCTGCTGACACAGGAGGAGGACATGGGCTAAAATTAATGGGCAATATTGGATCATGCAGTATATACAAACATGCTGATCTGTATGGAAAAGATGTCCCAGCTGAATGCATCTCACACTGGATAAAGTGCGTTCAACTGCATCAAACACCAGACATCCTCACCATGGGGAGGAGCTGCTTGTGCTAAGTGAGGGTAATGCTGGCAGGGCTGTGTGGGGAGGGGCACAAACAGCAATTATTTTTATGCTGCTGTCTGGAAACTACACTTTACAGAGGAGAAGCTGAATAAAAATGTCTCCAGGAAAAAATTGCATTTTTCATTTAGTTTTAGAAGCCAAAAACTAAAACTGCTCTTCATATTTAAGCTAGTGCAAAATGATTTGGTCAGAATGAGAAGTCAGAACAGAACTGAGCAATTGCATTCACAGCTGTACTCCCAATGTTTGCAGTGCAGCACACACATCACCCAGGGGTTCTGATACCTGTCTGTGCGTGTTGTGCTGCAAATGTGGAGAGGAATGTCATGAACAGGTTTACCTGCACCCCTCTGTCCCCCCCAGCTGCTGTGGGAGTCTGCCTGTCCACAGTGGTAGGTGCTGGCACTAAACACAGTGGGCAAATCGATGCAGTGGCAGGAACACCAACAATTAATGCCAAATGAGTACCCCAGGAGATGACCAGGGTAGTGGAAGTGTAGCTGAAATCTTGGAGCTGTGCACAAATAACATGGGCAGAAGCTGCTTATTTTGATAAGCAAAAATTAACTCGTGAAGGAAAAAAGTTGCACTTGCTGCTATTTCAATTTATTTTTGTAGGGTGGGCAGGGGGGGAAACTCATGCATAACTAACATAGCAGGAGCTTGAAATATTATTACTTTGGAGCTGCTTCCCAATTTGCTTGTGGAATTCTTGTAGGCGGGCTTGCCATTTTTCATTTTGGAAGAGGAACTCTTAACAATTGTTCATAGCAGGTTTGGGTTGTTTTGTTTGGGTTTTTTTTTCCCAAAAAAATCCACAGCCCTGGAGCTGGAGACATTCCTTCAGCTTCTTTTTCCTATTGTATGCAATGGGAGCAATGGGAGCACAGGAGTGCCTGTAAGAGGAGACATGGTCAGAAATCCCTTCTTCCAAGGCTTCTCTCCCTGCTTTGCCAGCATCTCGAGGTCAGAGATGTGGGGCAGGAACCTTGCACTCATTGCCTGTCGGTGTGGGGGGAGATCCCCCTGCTGACAGGGAGGGTGCTGGGCTGGGTGTTCCCTGCAGAGCCTGACCCAAGTGCTGCTCTCTCTTGTGCTGCTCTGGGAACAGCAGTCGTGTCACAGTGAGCGAGGATCTCTGTGCTGCACAGGGGGGGCAAATTACAGACATACATGTCACTTCTGTCTCTGGCAGACAGCCAGGTAACTCAAGCATTTTAAAAATGGAGTAACAGCTGGGCTTTTGCAACTTGGAATATGATGCTCTCCTTGTGAAAGTATTTTTCGTGAGTTATCCAAAACTTTGGTGCGCTTGTAATTTTAACTACTGGTCATTCTCCATACAAGTCAAACCTATAAAATGAGCAAGAATTGGTCAAAAACTTCAGCAATTCGGAATATTTCAAGTCAGAGCTTTTGAAGTACATAAAGAAATTACCTTTTATTAAGCAGTATTCTTGCTTATGGTGCTTAACAGTAATGAATCCTTAAACAACACTGAACTAAAACTATTTAAGTTACAAAGTATATAGTAGTAAATTTAATGCAGTTACTCTTTCTGGAATAGGTTACTTGGATAAAAAGTCATTTAACTTTTAACTGAGATCTTATCAGCTGTTGAGAGTGCAGAAAATTCAAATAAAAGAGTATCATTTTAAGAGCTTTTCCCCTTTAGAAGTTATGGCATGTGCACAAAGGAAATTGTTTTGGTAGTAGGGTACCACATGGATGTCCACAGGTACACTCTAGAATATCATTACTTTTAGCAAGACTTGTCTTAAAATGAAGTCATATTCCTTTCTAGTAGTCCTCAGTTTTAACTGTGCTTTAGTTCCTGTTTATCAGTCTCACAGGTGTTGACAGTGCTGCAAATCTCTGAATTTTTCTTGTCTTTTTAATTCAGTATAAATATGTGAAATGGTTTCCTCTGAACACACTCAGCAATTCCTTTTAAGGATCAGCTGGGGTTTTTTAATGTCATTTTTTTTCACAGTTTGAAAGTTGCCCCTGCTGTAGAAACATTAATCTTGTTTTCCCAGCTCTCTGTTGTCTTTCACTTCACAGGGCTACCTTTAGGCTCTGTATGGAAGAAAATAAACCAAATACAATTCTTCATATGGGAGGGAAAAAAGCCACCCTGACAGGAGCCAAGATAGAGATGTGGAAAGTGAGTGGCAAGGAGAGGGTAGCAAAGGAATGAATTCCTCAGCATTCTTTTTTTGGTGCAAGAACTCAGGGTAACCATGGCCGTGGTAAGTAGACAGTTTGAAACAAACCGTGGGATCTGTTCAGCTGAGTGCAGAATTCCCTGCTCCAGGATGTTGTGTGTGAAGCTACCTGGATTTAAAAGGTGACCAAAAAACTCCTGAAAGGAAAAGCATTGTTCTCTCTGCAAGTCACTGAACCAGAAACTGTTGCAGGCTGTGAAAACTGGTGTGAGTGCACAGCTCTCCTGTTCTTTAGATTATTGTGAGCATCGGGGGCTTCATCACTGGTGGCACGTAGCTGAGTGGGACAAAACTTTTTGTGTGCTGTTGTGAGTGTATATGCACACACACTGCTCAGCTTCCATTTTACCAGAGTGCACTAACTTACTTTTTATTGTGAGAATTGCAAATTAAAGCAGGGATGCATTCTCTGACAGAAAAATAACAAGGCTTCAGTCAGGAGCAGCCTGTGTGTCTGAACTGTAGTAAGAAAGTTCTTTATGTGTATGTGACAAGAGAAATGCTCTGCAGCTATCAGAACAGAGACAGAAGGCAGCCAATACTGCTCGTGAACTGCAAAAGAATGTTTATACTTTCTGATGCTTAAATTGTTTGGAGAGGAAATAGTTCTCTAGTGTTTACAAACAGGAAGAAACTGTCCAATGTTAAATATTTTGTACCCTGCTCATAATTGTCAGAACAGTTTATTTACATACCTGGTCAACGGCAATAAACTGTTGCTTAACTTCTTGTGTTTCTCATCTGTAAAGTACTATTTTTGTAAAGGGTAAGATCTTTTCCATAGTTCAGATAGGAGGGTTCTCACCATTAAAAGCACTTAGCAAATCAGTTGGTTTATTATGTTTGCCTCACACTACTGATGTTAAATGGGTTAGATCAATGTAGGCCTTGCCTCAAGCTAGAATTACTTTCTTGCAGTCTTATCTGTACATCCAGACAGCTCACAAGGCAAAGCCTGAGAGACTTAGAGCCATCTATTAAAAGCTGATTAGGCTTTCCTTGTTATTAGTCTATTATGCTTTTGAAGGCAAAAAATGCAGGCTGCTGTCTTGGCAATTCCCAATGGATTAATTTAGAGGATCACGTAAGTTAAGATTTTCGCTTTTCAAAGCCAAATTCCTGTATCAGAATTTGGACAAGTGTTATGAATTAAAGAAGTGAACATCCCTGGCTTGAGGTAAGCACAACTTGAAATGAAGAGGCCAAGTGGTTTAGAGGAACTGGTCTGATGACCTGTTCTGATTTGATGACCTGTTCTGTTTAAGCAGATGAACTTTGACAACATGTGAGAGAATTAAAATCTTAAAAGGAAAGTAGCAAAACCACCATGGCTGACGTGTTGCAAGATCTGCTAAGCCAAAAGTCAGGAAAAACATCAGCAATGAAGGAAAAAATAACTTGGAAGTTAGCTTTTGCTTACACTTGCTTTGGCATTTGTGAGTTGCTGTCATAATGTGCTTACTTTGTACCTGGAAGCCCCTCTTCTAGATCTCTCTGACAATCTTACTGGACAACCACCATTTGCTGATTTGAGTGGTGTATAAATCTGAGGTCTGACTTCCAAATTGCTAATGAGTATTGCATTTTTCTACTTTGGAAAGAGGACATACAACTTGACTTGAGCACACCTTGTAGCAGAGGGGAGCACTGAAGGGTCTCTTGGAAACACAGCTGCTGCATTCCTGGACGACGTGAAAAGTGAGAATAACTTGCCAAAATATAGTAGTATGGATAAAGAAACAGTTTAATTTCATCCTTTTCTTTACAATATAGTTCAAAGACAGTCTCAGTTTCCCTATTATGTAGAGTGTAAATTAAATGTGTTAATATTTATTAGACAAATCAATGGTTTGCTTAGGCTAACTGAAGTTTTATGGTACCATCCAGGCACATGTGTGTACACAGTACTCATGTAAACAATAGCAAGGGAAAATACAAGCAGTGTCTCACTTAGGCCTTATATATAAAATCAGCTTAGTATAGCAAGTCAGCTTTACAGTGCAAATCTGAATGAGAATAAACAGGATTAAAACTTCCCGAGTTTTATTTTGAAGTGAAACCCTTAAAGCGTAAGAGGAAGAGGTTTAAAATTCTAATGCAGTCCTGAGCACCACATCATCATCTTCAATTTTGTAGAGGAAATGTAATTAGCGACACCAGTTACATGTTTTTGCCAGTCTCAGTCACTGTGGCCACCATACACATGCAGAGTGACTGGACAGAGGAACCACACCATGGATGGCCCTGGAGCAGACTGTAACAAAGCTAAATACATTTTACTACCTGCAGAATGCAGTTCTCCTACCTGCAGTACAAACTTCAAGGTATATCTATCAAAATCAGGTTAACCCAGTCTATACAAGGCAAGTTCCAGCTAAGTGTATAGACAGCAACTAAAGCTACTTTCACTCAGACAACATCTCATGCAATTACCCTGCAATTACAATGATAAACATGAGACAAAAAGAGCTGCTGAAGTACTTAAGCTTAGTCTCTCTATTTTCTCATTGTTTAAATTCCCTTTACATCCAGGTGATACAGTTGCTTGAGGTGTGCTTGATTCATATAAAGAAACACAGAATTTAAGGCATGTTTAGTATATTATGAAAAAAAGACAATAAAAATAGGTGGACTCCCTTCTTTCCAAGTAAATATAACGTAGAAAGCAAAGTGTAAGTTATTGAAACCAGCTGAGCTAGCCCATTGTGACCTGCTGAAAGAAATAAAGAGGGCTCCTGACAACCTCAAAGAGAAACAACCAGCTAACTTCTTAAACAGCTATGCAAAATTCATTTAATATAAGAACACTGCTACTGCTTTTAGACCCTGCATTCATGTACACTTAGCAGTATTTCTGTTATATGCATCTCTAAAACATTTAGTTCTATCGTTCTAGACATAACACAATTAAGCAGCACTCATGGAAATTGTCAGTTATTGCAAATCTGCAAACACAGCTTCAAATAAACATCTGAGAGGGAACAGAAGCATGAATCCCAATCTTTGTCAATAAAATTCAGGTGAATGAAGAGAAACAAATGTATGTTGAAAACATGATTAACTCTTCCCAAGAATAGCATTCATTAGTTCAGGTACTTAAAGTTTTTTCTAGGAATAAAAGCAAAGACCCATGCTAGTGTTATGTAGTGTAACATGAATAGTTGAGGTATAATCTGTAAGCAGTTGCCATCAATATGCACAGGTATTCTTTAGAGAGGCTGTGTACTAGAGAAGTCAGGTCTGCCTTAACAGGACAGCCCCTGGCCCCTGCTGTACACAAACCTCCCCTGTTAACAAAAAAACAACTCCAGAAAGTGTGTTAGGTACATATCAAGAATATATATGTTCAATAGCATAGTGACATTGTCCTTTGGGTTATACTATAGATCCTATTAGCATTTGGATATACACATTCAGCAATGTGCACATCCAGAAGTAAATCTTCAAAGCCATCTTAAAAAAATAAAAGGTAAATTAGGAGTAAGCTACATTGCAAGGAGACTCTTGCAGAATTATATCTTTAAGGTGATAATCTTTGAACGAAGACTTAATATAGGTACTGCATTACAAAATGGCTTGGTGTGAAATCTTCATCTCACTTTTTTCCCCACCCAATCAGACACATCTTCAGGATTGTGATTCAATGATTGTTTAGCAGCAGTTTTAGAGAACTGTAAATTCTTTTATTAACAGGCATTATAAACAGATACTACTACTTTTATTTAAAAACCATGAGTGCCACATTGATGAATATACAGCTCATGAATAACTTAAAAGTATTTCCCATATTAAAAGGCAATGCACACAGCATACAAAAAGTGTACTAAACAAAGCTATGAGGATACGTGATTGAAGTGTCTAAAATGATATATACAGTACATCATTAATGTTTTGTTTTTATTCAGTACAGCCTTCTGTACTGCTGGTCCCATCATGCCTCACTTTCCCCTGACACTGAATTTTGCACTTCTTCTTCCAAAATCGGTACAATCAGGTTATCCTTGGACATCAGATTATACTTCATCACAAACTTAGTGAACCGGTGACACAAGAAAGTTTCATTCTGGAGACGAAAAAGGGGAAAGAACAGTATGTACAGAAGGATTATTTTAAACAATTAGGAAGGAGCATTAAAAAAAACCTGCTTCTATATAATTGTTGCATTAGATTTACAAGTCTTACAAAGAAACAGTCACGCTTAAATAGTAAATTTTTAACTGCTTCTTTTATATCTTTACTGTTTGCTTAGTTAATGCAATTAATGAAAAATCTACTGAAGTTGAAGTCACAGCTCAATTTAACAGCACTTAGACAAGAATATATTTAAATGTCAAATGTCTGCAATTCCTCCTACATGTACTATTGCAAACAGAACAGGGCACAACCATTCCACAGCTGTTCCAGCAACTTTAAGAGGGATTTGGCAAAGGTTTCCTTTTATATCCAGCTATACTTCGTACTTCCTTTTTATCTATTAATTTCTAGTTTCCCATAACAAAAACAAACAAAAAAAGGTTACTGGAGGTGCACAAACTGCCACCAGTCACTCAATTTCTTTAGTTTTACAACTAAAATTCCTTATCTTGTACAGGAGACATATATATTGTGTATATATATACACATACTAGCAGTACTAACTACATCAAGTGCTTGAATACATTTAGAATCTTGAACACAAGATGAGTTTGAGTTCTTTGTACAAAAACTCAAATTTTGATCTTTTATGCGAAAATGAAGGGAAACCATAATCAGGTAACTAATTACATAAATGAGTTTGTATGTGAATGTATAACAGCTTTTCTGTTATTGTAAAACTGGAATCTACCATAATCAATCCTTCAGTTGAAGACAGAGCTTCTAGCAGGACTAAGATGTCTTATACAATTATATCACACCTGTAACTTGAGTAAATACCCTGCTTTCACGATGTAATTTGAAACTACTTACTTCATATTCATCAAATATCTGCCGGTGATGAAAATAAGCGTGTGAAAATATTCTGTAAATCCTTCGGCACACTGATCCTAATTTGGCTACAGAGGATTCCTTTATGCTAACCCTGTAAGCACCAGGAGAAAGGTTACATAACACATCTAATGAGTGAGATACACAATGACACAAGTTCTGATTGTTAGAACTGTACTGTATAGCTGCATATGACATTTAGACTTAAGTGTTGAAGATATCTGTGTCTGCAATTGCTTATTTTTGGAAGTAAAAACGTCGGTGAAAGCTCCACCTTTACAAATTGTAAATTTTTACAATTTACAAATTACAGATTGTCTACAAAAAAAGCTCTGCATGTAGTTAAACACCATCAGTTACTCCAGTGAAGGCTGGATTTCTGGTTTCCAGCATTGATGGGCAAAGAAAAAAATGACTTCCAGTGGTACCTCCTTGTCAATACTGCATTTCTAAAGCAGTGTAATCTTGACTTCTCTAGGGAGGTTTCTATGATGTGAGCTGCCCATTCAGTACCCTCAGTCTGTCTTGTGTGGTTGCTCTGTCCCACAGTTCACTGTTGGTGGCCTCTGGAAGCTTTCCTGCCATAGTGTTTAAAGTCTGAGAGCTGCAGCCTCTCTCTAAAGGCCAGCCTGTTATTTGGGTGGCCACTACTCCCATAGAAGCCCCGTAACACCAACAGGTGTTAGTGAAACAGTTTCCATCTAAAAAGCATCTGTCAGGTCCAGTAAATGGCAAACTGTTTGAATAAGCAGTTATTCCTTGGCTTAAAAATGGCAATAGTCCTACCAGCCTGTGACAGATGCAGGATTTCTGGTAGTTCCAGCAGCAGTCCATGAAAAACGCATTACGCCTTTCCACGTGTTTTGTCAGTGTCAGGTGCCACCTCCTCCCTCCCTCCTCCCAAGAAAAAGTGTTTTTACCTGCTGGGGAAATATTTATTGCTATTCAGAAGACATGCAGCTCCATCGAGTGTGTGCCTGGTGTAGTCTATAGCAGGACACTACAGAAACAGACAGTGAGTGAGCACAAGTACGAACACATGCTCTTGTATTAAAACTGGTTTAAAAAGAAGCATTTTAATTATGTCTCCTGGTGCTTTTAACTTCACTGGTCATTTTTATCCCCAGAAGTTTCACGTTGCTTCTGAAGGATAACTACATCTCCTCCTTAAGTGAGCCATTTCTTTCCTCTGTTTCACAACCCACGTACATTATTTCAAGGAAAAAAAATTACTATGGAAATGTAATTATGCACATGAGTAAGTGAATTTTATGCATCTCTGTAAGTAAAGGTGTATAAGAATACACGCTGGAAGTGCACTGAAAGATGATTGTTACCTCATAGTTCATCTGTTTCCCACATAGTCAAGTTGCCAGACTCACTCTTTACAGGCTCTCAACCCAAACCTGCACCTAAATCTATCTGTGCTTTTTCCCTTAGCAAAGAAAACTAAAATCTTGAGTGTAACTACGTGTATAACGAGCCGAGCCCTGGCTCTGCAGCCAAGTACAGGAGAAAGAAGAAAGTAAAGATGGACTGAGACAGGCTGAGAGCAGCAACGTCTGTCTGTGGTGCTGTTCACCAGCTTCAGGAAGACTTCTCAGCTGTGCATTTCTGCCAGCAGGACGAGGTTCCACCAGACCATTACCAGGTAGGCAGTACTGACGTGGGGAACAGGTGAGTGCTGCTCTCAGATGCTCACAGATCAAAAGCAGCCCCAAGTTCTCCGGTCCTGCTGAGTAACACCCTGACTGCCAGACATGCCAAAAGAGCGAGGGGGGACAGGGGCTCAAGGAGGGAGGGGGGAAGAAGTGCAGTCCCTTCCTGAGTGTCAGGCCTACACTGTGGATCAAGGCCAGAGCCCCAAGAGGACAACCTGTTCTCAGCATGTTCTCTTCTGCCCATTAAGCAAAGAGCTTTTTCCCTGGAGTTTCAGGCTGGCTCAGCACAAGTTATGAGAGAAAACTGGAGGATGTGCAAAGTCACAAATACTGAGCTTAAAGCAGTTCCTTCTTACCTCATCCTGTTCTTTCGTAAAATGCTACGGAATGGCAATGAGGAGCAGCTCAAGTGATGTTCTAACCCACATAAGCACGAGGTTTTAATAGGGAGCCAGCTATCATGACCATACCAGCTGGAAAAAAAACTCCTACATCACTGGGCTCAGTGATTTAGTTTTCCAAAATACATCCATACCTCTTTGGGAGTCTTATGAGCTGCACAAAGAAAAATCCATTGTTCAGTTGCTGTCATCTGAGTACATGTGTCAGGGTGACATTCACTCTGTTAAAACAATTGTTCAGTTAAGAAAACCACCCAGCAGCAAATGAGCTCATCTGTTCAAATCACTTCCTTGCCCTCTCCCCCACAAAAAAGGGTTTATTTGCCAGAATAAAACCCTGCAAAACTCTTACCTCAAACCCCTGGTTAGGTCTGTGTGTTTAAATTTAGAAGAAAGCTCTGCAAACTCTGCATCCACGTGATACAAAAAGCCTCCCCCCAGTACAATGTACAAGTCTCAAGAAAAGAATTACCTGAAGCTTGACAGCTAATCCGTTGAGCTCAAGGCAGAATTGTCTAAAAAAAATGTGAACACAGCAGCATCAAAATCAGCTATTTGTTTATTCAGTGGAAATATCTCATAAAAAACAGGGTGCACATTCTGATCTTCTTAACACCAGCAGATGCTTTTTTTAAATTCAGCTAAAAAATTAAAATTCTTAATTGACAGTAGTATTTTCATATTCAAGACATGCTGACACAACTTTTGAAGTGACTTAACATTGTCTTAAAAAACATCAAAAGCACTAGATCAGAATGCATTATAAATCTTTAGAAAGAAGAGGGAACTCAGAAAATAATACCCATACTCAACAGCAGAAAAATCAAGTTACTTTTGATCTGATACATTCAGATAGACTCACCACCACTACCACTGAACAAAACTCAGAACCAAGACACCACACTGACTCAAGATGGATTCTTACCTTAAATGTTCATACTTCCATACCCCTTCATCCTGGCCTTCAGGAGGTTCAAGGATCTTATCAATGTTGGAACAGTCTGCCCTTATGTTTTGTTGAATGTACTAGGAGAGGGAGGGGGAAGAAATCTAAATCTTGTAATTATAGTAAGGCAGCATATCTAGGGCATTACATCTTTGAGGGACTTTGTTTTTCTCTTTAAGAAGTGACTGACAGACTAAAAAGTTAAAGAGTAGATGAGCAGGGTAAGAAAATGCATATAAAAAAAGGCCAGGTTTGAAAAAAGCCTTTCTTCAATTAGAAAAGGTAAAAGAATGGGTAAATTTTACAGCTTTTTTACAACATTTATCTCAAAAAAAACCCACCAACCTTGCAGGAACCCCCACTATTTTCTTATATCTGATCTGTTTAAACCAGACATGGGAATTCTAGTTATTTCTACTAACATAATTATAGGTTTTTAATATAAATTGCTGCTTGTGAAATTCACTGCTGTGCAGCCACATCCGAAGCAGATAAATAGGATGACCTCATTAACAACATTTCATGTAAGTAAGAATACCTGCTGAACAGCTAATGTACTATCCATTTCTTCAAAGGATTCATCAGGCCAGTTGTAGAAATCCTGTTTAAAAAAATAAAAGTTTAAAGCGATTTAACAAACCTAGAGGGGGAGGAATAAAAATGCACAGCCTACAACAAGCTTGACCCCGCAGGAAAATAGATGGGGCTTATACAATTCCAGGAAGCTCCATCTTCACAGAAGCAGGTCCTGGCACACAGTCCTGGCAGGAACAGGGTGAGATGGGATTCACGCTCCTCACGCTGCAATAGCAGAACATCTTGGAATGAAAGTTCTGCGTGACTCAGCATGGGAACGTCATCGCTTCCCCACACCTTGCTGTGACACCCACTGAGCCTGGATTTCTAACACTAAATATTGCATGGAGCGCCCATTTCACATGGTAGGCCAGGTAGGAATGGGGAAGGAAAGAGGTCTGTAGAGAGCAGCGCTGTACAACGGTTATAAAACTGAAAATCCCAGCAGTGACACAGCACTGAGAACATCTTCTCCAAACTGAGCTGTAACACCACGTTAGCCTAACCTGGCACCACAGTCCCTAGGTCGGTACCTGGATGGTCATCAGCCCTGCTAGTGACAAAACCCTCCTCGAGCTCCCCCTCAGCTCCAGCTGCACTTCAGCGTTCTGCAGCAATTCCCATCTGCTGCACCTACGACCAGCCCACACACAGGCGTTTTCTTACTCTGCATTTTCCCCATGTAAAATGTAGAGCTGCTCCCTCACACCATGCAGAGATGCTGCAGGTCAGCGTGCCCTGGCCACGCCAGTAGGTTCAGCGACTCAGTGAAAATATCCCAACTGCAAAGCTCAGCAATCTGCTCCTGAGAGAATAAGTCACCTCTGGGGCAAATACCTACAGAGAATATCCACGGCTGAAATATTGTTAACTAACTGTATTTATACACTGAATAGCTATACCAGTGTAATGAAAAAGAAATCATGTCTATAAAAAAGAAAAATCATCACTATACACAAAACTCTTCAACCTACATGAACTTTATAATATTTGACAGAATCTAGGTCCATGTCCAGCTTAGTGTTTCTCAGGATACCCCAAATTTATAGGAGGCGCACAGCATTCCACCTCATTCACAGAGTAAACACCTATAAAACTCCAGGTTGTGTAATAGCTTTACCTCGGTGTGTCATGACAAGGAACAGGAGGAAACACCTTGTGCCCTACCCTGCCCCGTTCTGACCGCGAGCTCTCCTTACGAAAGCGGAGTACGAGGCCTCACAGATCACATCTCTGAAGCGAGGTGCGCCTTTTCCAGCGGGCCGTGAGACCCCGGGAACACATGGATTCGGTTTGGATGGAGAGAGGCGATGTGACACCGGGACCGCAGTTACGTAAGGGCAGGCTGCCTTCCCCGTGGGACGGGCCGGCAGGTGCGGCCGCTCCGGCGCCGCCAGGGGCACAGGGGGTGATCTCCCTGCCGGGCCGTGCGCTCCGTGTTTTGCACCAACACCGGGACCGCCCCGCCCGCAGGCGCGGCGAGAGCGCCCGGCCCGGCTGTCACACTGACACTGTCACAGCGACAGCGACCCCGCCCGCTCCCGCACCCACCGCGCCCCGAGCCCGGCAGAGCCGGGAGGAGCCGCCGCCGTGCCCGCTCCGCTCCCCGGCGGCACCAACAACGCCATCCCCGCAGCGGGGCC
>VXAW01011655.1:9412-33310 GCA_013399735.1 Tyrannus savana
CCAGGTGGCCAAGAAGGCCAATGGCATCCTGGCCTGCATCAAGAACAGTGTGGCCAGCAGGAGCAGGGAAGTGATCCTTCCCCTGTACTCTGCGTTGGTGAGGCCACACCTTGAGTATTGTGTTCAGCTCTGGGCCCCTCAGTTCAGGAAGGATATTGAGGTGCTGGAGCAAGTTCAGAGAAGAGCAACGAGGCTGGTGAAGGGACTTGAGCGCAAGTCCTAAGAGGATAGGCTGAGGGAGCTGGGGTTGCTAAGTCTGGATGAGGCTTAGGGGTGACGTCATCACTCTACAACTCCCTGAGAGGAGGTTGTAGCCAGGTGGGGATCAGTCTCTCCTCCCAGGCAATCAGCAGCAGGACAAGAGGGCACGGGCTTAAGCTCTGTCAGGGAGGTTTAGGTTGGATATTAGAAAGTTCTTTCCAGAGAGAGTGATCAGGCATTGGAATGGGCTGCCCAGAGAGGTGGTGGATTCACTGTCCCTGGAGGTTTTTAAGATGAGGGTGGATGTGGCACTGAGTGCCATGGTCTGGTAATCGCAGTGGGGTTGGGTCAAGGGTTGGACTTGATGATCTCGGAGTTAATTCTGTGATTCTATGATTCCCAAAGAACACACAGGTGATGGACAAACTAAAAGATAAGCCAGTATTTTTTTTTAATTTTACATCACAAATAATATATTTAGCAATTCTTAATTCAGAGACAAGCACAGCTATGAACTAATGTGATTAGTATTTTACAAAGTTAACTCTAGTCATTAAGCTTGACTACCTTATTAGTTCAGCTTAGCACACCTCCCAGCTTTGCTTGAAAATAAAAACACATTTTCTATTTGTATGTCTCAACCTTTTTTTCTTGATAGAAAGTAGAGTGATGTGGTGTCAGGTGAATCCAGATTTTTTTGGTGGTGTGTGTTCCACTGAAATCAGGGAAATCTGTCCTGCATGTTGTTGTATCTTTCTCTTTTTGGACAAACATAGGAATTTGTGTCATGCTTCAGTATAAAGCCATAACTCAGTATTCATTGTGAAGGAGTTGCACTTGTAATTGGAGAAGCCACGGTTGCTTTATTGCTTACATTGTTTATAACACTCCATGGTGAACAGGTTTCTGTTTTCAAGGTATCTTTTTAGTGTTACTTTCATACAGCGAGACATAAAAATTAACAGAAGTTAGTTCACAACTTTTCCTGAAATGTCTAATACTTGGATTTTAAAAAGAATACTGTCCCTTATTTAGATATACTTCCTGAAAGACAAGGATTCTCAATTAAATGTTTAGAGCTTCTGAAAGATGTGGAATTCAGCCCCAGCTGCACACTATTTTTGTGAATGAGCATCAGCAGCATTACCTGGTTGCAAAAGTAATTACATTTTATGGAGCCATCTTTTTGCTGCACATGCATGTAGGACTCTTGCAGTGAGCTTGGTGATTCATCAAAAGAACTTGTCAGAATTATGCTGACATAAGTGACTTGTGCTGAGATTCTGTTAGTCTTCCTACCATTACCATTCCCTTCTGTGTTTTCAATTAATTGAGGCATTAGAAAAGAGCCTGATTTTGCTTAAGTTTGTACTGTCATGTCTAAGATAGCGAAAGAAATTTAGTAAACACTGCCAAAACTTCTAATGTAGAAGTTGTGCCAAAATATAAGGAGCTTTAAATCTGCTGCTGAAAATTTAACCTTTTGGCTTGATAGGTATTGGAAACTTAACACTGACACTACTAACACTCAAGATACTTGTTTACTGAAGATCCCGTCACTTTGAAATTACTAAAAGCTACAAACTGTCTCAATGGCTACTTTTGTTGCACAGCTGTCACAAGTGCACTGTCACAAGTGCAGAATGTATAGCGAAGTACATTGTTAAATGCATCTGCATGTTGTGTTGTAAATCTTGCTCAGGAAACAAACTAATAAAATTCATGCACAAGTTTTGACTTTACTGTTGCTGATTTTTTTCACAGAATTTCTGGTCTGTATCTGATAGCATCATTATCTTTTATCTTTTTAATTAAAGGAGAAATCTTTGTTCCTTCTTGTTAAATTAAAAATTGTACTGGGATGTTGATATCATTGATGAAACTCATGTATTGGTTAGCTTTCTCCTTTTCTGTTAAGGACTTACTTATTTCAGGCTGAAATTGGTGGCACTTGCTGTACCTCTGATGTGCTCAAATATGAATTTAGCATCTACTTTTAAAAAGCTTTAATCCCATATATTTTATCTAGCATTCAGTGAATACCTTTCTTCAAGATTTTGTTTCCTTACATTTAAAAGAAAATAGCAAATTTATTTCCTCCAGTTGTTTTTGAAAGGGAAGTAGTGTTTTAGAACATTTTTAGTAGCACTTTATTCTTGGTCTTTGCATACCTGTAAAGGTAGCGCAGAAAGATATCCACTGGAATGTCTGGTTTCTGAGTACCACAGAGGATATTTCAAGGCTGCATACCAGTATGCTGTAATGTCAGTTTTATTCCAAAGCAGAATAGGCATTTTGGTGATGTTCTAATCCCTAAGGCAGCAGTATGATACGCCAATATAGAATGCCAGGACTTTGGCCCTTCATTCTTTCCAGGGAAAAGGTGTTAGGGTTTCTGTTCTCAGATCTGTGAAGATAAAGGAACATGGTCCAAAGCATAAGGACTGTGTTACACAGGCATGTTGCTCACCTCTCTTGTCTCATCAGAACTTACAAAGCATATGCTTTGTCCTCTTCAACTGTGAGGAGCCACAAACCATGTGTTAGAATGCAGAGAAGGTTTTTGCACATGAATAGAATGTGGTTGTGTCCTTTATCTCTGTCCTGAGATAGAGCTCCTGTTCCACCTCCTGCTTGGACAAAACACCAAGGACACTCCACAGCAGGTTGTCCTTATGTACAAAGTTCTTCACATGATGCTTTGACTAAAGGAAGTAATTATCTTGCTTCTGAAAGTCGTACTGTTCATGTGTATGTCTAGAGACTTCAAACACAGAAAATTTTCAGTTAAAGCTCAAAAGTATGAAAAAAAAGGACACAGTCCTGGCAATGACCATCAAGTAAGCATGACTTCAGTTCTAAGTAAAATAATAAAGCCACTCTGCAAGAACTTCTGTCTCTCAATTAACATAGGGCAGTTTTCAAAGCAAAATATCAGAGGAAAGAAATTTCTACTTCAGCAACACAGAACTGGCATCTGATAATTGTTTTCTTCTCTTAGATATTTCTCTCTTGTCATGTAGATATACAAGGCCCTAGACAACTGGAGAAGGGCCAAAAGAGTCTGGGGAACTGTAGCTTGACCAGTTTTGCTCAGGTACCTGAAAAAATCATGGCATGTGTCCTCTTAGAGCTCATGTCTTACCACATGAGGAAGAAATAGGTGATTGGGAACTGAGAGCACAGCTTGACAAAGGGAGAAATGCTTCACCCATCTCATTACTTTTTGTGGTGAAATGACCAGATTTGTGCACATGTGAAAAATGGGATACAATTTAGGCTGACTTCAGCAAGGCTTCCAGCTTCCAACATAATCTCCCAGTAACCAAGCTGCATGTTGGGGTGTGGGTGGGTGGCCCCCCAGGTTGGGCTCAGAGGCGATGGTCACCTGTCTGTATCTGCCAGGAGGCTGATGTCCTGTGAGATCTCACAAGGAAGAGATCTCCCTGGGGTTTGTCCTGTTTAAAATCTCTGTCTGTGACCTGGGAAGGTGACCAAGTGCATCTTTTAAGTTTGCAAGTGATGTCAAGTCATGGACCACCGTTCAATGTACATGCAGGCAGGGCAGCTGTCCAAAGGGACCAGGATCAGTGGGAGGAAAGGACAAGTTTTGTGGGGGAGTCCAGCTGGTTCTGGGCTCTCTGTAAACTGAGATACCGAAGATGGAACTTCTTACACCTGGCAGAGGGTTAACCACGGACAGTAGGACTGTGACACAGAGTGGGTTTCCTGTTAGGAATGTCAGCCTATTGTGTCAGGACATGTGGCTGTGTGTCCAATCATAAGTTGTTATGATAGTGGTAAACCAATGCTGTGTGTACATGTGTCACCCAGAACTGTATAAAGGTAGCTGTACTGTTGCAATAAAGCAAGCTGGTATCCTGAAACCCTGTCACCATCCCGCCTCGACCGTGACAAAGTTTCCCATGTATTTGGGGCAGCAGGAAAGGGCAGCTCTGCCCTGGGCAGGCAGAGTTCTGGCAGCCATGCCTGTGAGACCTGGGGCAGCTCTGGGGTGAAGGTCCTGGGTCCTGGTGGGCAGTGAGCTGAGCAGAACCAGAGGGACTGGAGATAAGGAATCTTATTCCACATGAGGACAACTGGACAGGGGGCATGAGCCAAGGGAGGTGTGCCATCTCTGTGCTTGCATAGTTTCCAGCCCCCACAGGATAAAACCCTGAGACCTGGTCTGACCCCAGGGCTGAGCCTGCTCTGAGCAGGGGTAGGAATGGAGGCCTCCTGAGGTCCCTGCCAGTCCAAGCTGTCCTGTGGTGCTGTGGTCTGGCAAACAGGCTGCAGCCATTGTTCCTTAGAGCCAGAGAAAACTGAGGTGGGCAGTGACCTCTGGAGGGTTTTGGGTCCAACCACCTGCTCAGCCTAGGCCACCTCCTGTCAACGTTGCTCATGGAATTGTCTGGTCTGTCCTGACCAGAACTTCACTGCAAAAGCTTAAAGGTGGCCCTGGATTCACCAGTGAAACTGTAGGTGTGCTAGTATATGAATCCCAAAATGAAAAGTGTAAGTATCAGGAATACTGCATCTATAGGGTAGAACATCTATAGGGTGTGCCATGGTAAAATTAACAGCAGCTTGTCCTTTAATTGAAAGATGGAGGCTAATCAGGACTTTTTGTAGAATCATCTCTCTACAGCAAGGAAGCAAAGACTTTAAACAGAGTAATGTAGACATATAAGCAAGGGTAAGTAAGTAAAATCAAGATACTTTTGGATATTTTGGAGTTTCAAAGGAAAAGCATGATGCTCAAAGGCAAACATCTGAAGCTTCATCCCTAATCTTTATCTAATAAAAAGCCAAAATTTTTGAAATTTTACAACAGCCAAAAGCTAATGGATGAAACTTTGAGTTCAACACCAATTTCTCTTTGATTTAGGAAATGGTCTCATAGTACCAGAGGGTGTCTTTTCCAGTGTCAGTTAAACAGACTTATGGCCAGACCTTTTGTTTTCAGTAGAAGCAGCAACATAAGAAATGTCAGGAATACTGACATTTACTACTGCCATCTGTACATACAATAATTCTTTATTTCTGCCAAAATGTTCAGGAGTGTAGCTGACTTACAAAACTGCAGGTCTGGCCTTCTGCATTCATCCATAGGAATGCAAAACAGTTTGTCCTTGCTGAGATTTCTGTCTGTCTCAGGCTGCCTCTTCACTGGAGCCTCTTCCTGCATCACTTTCATCTCCTGCTGGCATTCTCTTCCCTGTCTCTATGAAAGCAGTATTTGAAAACAATTTCTGATAACCAATTCTGGCCTTTTGGGTTTTTTTTTCTAGCCAAGGACAGCTGCACAGACAAAACAGAGAGCACAAAGGACCTGGGAGTAAGTAATTACTAATTAACTTCATGCCAATTTTTGGCAGAGAACTGGGCACTGGTAGGCTGAAAAATATTTTGGGTTCAGTCTGCTTTTCGCATCATTACTGCCAAGGTCTGACATTTCCTCTTCAGGTTGGAGACTCGAGAGGTAACTGATGCAAACTGATTAACATATTTTTGATTAATGATCAACCTAGAAGGAAATGTGCCAATGGTCTGGGGCATGCAGGTCAGCATCACTGCTGTCTGCAGACATTCATACTCCTGTTGCTAGAGGATTCACCTTTTTTCTCTACCTGACTTCATACTTCACTCCTCATTTTTTTCTTATATTAGCTGACATTTTTGATATTTTTACATCTTCCTTACCCCACCAAGCTCCTCTCAGCACCCCACACCTGATTGCTTTTTGCCATTGATCCTTGTTTTGCTACATCTACATCCAAATTTGATATTTCTGATACTGTCACTTGGGCAATACTAGGCATATGTAACTTTACCATCAGTAGAGCTCAGTTTGAGTGGCTTTTTACTCAAAGCTCCTCTACCATTATTCACTTCATGCTCATAGTTGCTTTACTTTAGCCTCCATTCCCCTGACTCTTTCATACTAAGCAGGAGGAGGTTATCACTATATGCACCAACAGTTTACATACCAGATCAACAGAGTACCTTGTTTTTCACAATTCTATTTCAGTCCGTCACAGGTCCCCCGTAGGACCTTGACTGCTGTGGGACCATGCACCCCACCTTTTTTTCAGGCAAAATTTTCACACGCATATAAAAAAATAAACAAAATGTAAAATATGAAGATGCGAAAAAATACAATAAAGCATTCAAGTCACCTTTCTGATAATGCATTTAGGAAAAAAAATAATATAAAAAACCAGACTCCATTAACTTTCAGTATGTCTTTTTTCAAACTAATCACCAAGTTTTCATTCACACCTTTTCGTTTCAGTCAATTTCTTTGCCCATTTTTGAGCAAACCTATCACTCTGCACATGTGAAAAGTAATGTCTGTCTGCTGGACTGGTCTCATGGATATGGTGACAACATGATGTCTTTAATTAGTTCCAGTGAAGTGTTAGCTTGTAAATATGTTTATTACCAAAAAAAGGTAACCAAATCTATAGCTTTACACAGTGGTGTCAGAGTGCATCTAGTTTTCTAGTTATGGAATTTTTTTAATTGAGATTATGTACGCGTAAAAGAAAATTACACAGTGCTTGAGCGGATGGTTATGTTGGTGAAGGCTGCATTAAATATGATGTGACTTTTATGTGGCTTTTTCGTCTGGTAATTTTATCTGAGAGTGCAAATTCACAAACTGAATACCAGAGGTGCCTTTCATTTTGCTAAAAACTTGTTTTTGTTTTGTCCCTTGGTTTTGTTAATTTCTGATGCCTGGTAATGTCACATACTACAAAACCAATGCATCAGGATAAAAGCCAAAAGGTGTGTGTTTTAGATTAAGCACAACCCTTCTACAAAACATAATGTTTGGAAATGGCAGGAATTTTGAGGCAAGCCTGGGACAGCTAAAAGCTACCAGGGTGATGCTGAAGCCACAGGCTGCAATCACGGAGAAACCTGAGAGCAGCAGTTTTGGAAAGGAGCTTCAGCTCCACTTCTGAAAGCTTCAGGCCAGATCCCATCTGTGCAGGCAGGCAGAGCAGGTGCTCCCAGTGGTCTCAGCTGTTTGCTGAACTTCCCACACCTGCCTTGTCATCAGGCACTATGAAACACTGTGAAACGAGCTTAAAGAGGGGGAAAAAGATGCTGGAGTCTGGTTCAGAGAAAGATAAGTTGTTTTGCAGAAGACTGAAAAAGAATCCAAGAGGCAACAGCTTGGAGCTCTGAGTCCCAGACTAATTGTGGCTTACCCGAGAAAAAGGAGCAGGATGGGAACCCAGATCATCACCCACGAGGCCTTGTTATTCCAATTCTGCCTTTTGCCTTTACAGCTCAGAGACAGAGAGGTTTTCACTATGGAGAAATCTCCCCATGGCCTTAAAACAGTTTAAATGGGAAAGAATTAAAAATTTTTCACTTGAGACCATTCTTTCACTTGAGACCAACTCCAAAGAGCCTGATTGTGCAGAGATTGAAAACATTTTTGCTTTTAAACCCAAACAGGGCTACTACTTTTCTTCAAAACAAGCCAGTGTTATTTTGCTGTGCAATGAAAGATCAGTTCTTTGGGTTGTGAAAGGGAGGCTTTTAGATAACTTGGGTGACAGAGGTCACAAGGCCATCCTCTGCCCTGCTCAGTGCACAGAGACCTCCTGTCTATCTGCAGGCAGCTGCTGGAAACAGCTTTGCTGCAGTTGGTGGAGCCTGTGACAACCAATCAAGGAGCAGCCAGTGGGATTTCAAATGCTCTCTGTTTGCAAAGAGATTTCTCAGAATATTTTGAGGAAGAAGCTGAGACGAACAGTACAATGACACAGCAATAATAAACTGTGTGGTTATGACTGTGCTGAAAGGGTAACATTTACTTCAGTGCCAACAAAAGATTTGGGTGGAAGGAGGAGGATTGGACTGGTTAGGCATGAAATTCTTCTCAAGTGAGGAGAGAAAAAAAAAATCCATTTATGGAGGTCCGGGAGACTGAGTCCAAGCCTTCTTGGAAGGTGAGAAAGGGGAACTGAAGGATGCTGGAGAGGGCATAGCAGCAAGAGACCATCAGTGGTGTGCTGGGGTGCCCAGTGGTCAAGGGGTACAAAGGGAAACAATGTCAAAGCTGTGTGTGACAACCACAGCATTGAGACAAAAACCAGCATATGAATTCACTGCACACAGAAAAACCTGTGAATTACCGTGTGCTGTGGGATTACTCAAACACATGTCTTTTGGTTTGCTACATCATGTTAGCACTTGGTGAAATGGTGTGGGAGTGGTCACCTAAAGCAAAATAATTGGTGCTGAGGACCTGAAGTTCCCACTGTGCAGGTTTCAGCAGTACAGTGCTTCAGACAAGCTTCAGTTCCATTCCATACCCTTACTGCTCACTAGCTGGAGTATCTCTTCCCATTCTGTTTAATGGGATGCAATCCATTTTATACAGGCCATTAGGTGAGGCAAACCAGAGTGAGGAAAGATGGTGATCACATGAATGATTTTAGGAAAGTATTCCTGGTACAAACTGAAACACTGCTACACATCTACCCTCTGACGAGGTCACTGGTCACCAATAATGGGTGTGAGTGCACAAAAGGGGGAAATAAAAGGGTTAATTATCCAGGAAGTTCAAAAGAAGAGGAGAAAGGACTACTTACCAATTTTTATCTTCAAAGGAAGCATGGCATGGGGCAGGAAGTAATCTGCTTTGTCTCGGTTAAAAAAACGGCCTGGTTTTATCATAAATGAATTTGAATTTTCGGCACTAAAAAAAATAAATGTGAATGGTGAAAAATAAAAAGATATTAGAATGATTGCATTGATGTGCTTCTGTTTTTTTCTCCATATCTGATCTTGGTTACTATACTTTTCTTTCTTGTTGTAGAAGACTGTTGAAGTGCATTTATCCAATTCCTTCCTTCTCTCTCCTCTCTTCCAGCTAATGTTGAATGTAGGCAACATTTTTATTCCTAGCAGAAAATTCAGGCAGCATACATCAAAAGAAGGAGGCAGGGACATGCCTCAGCAAATATTTCAGTATTTCTTTATTAAAAGATGAATTTTTAAAAGTATTCTGCTATATCTAAAAGCTTGTAAAGACATATGACTTGTTCAGAAACAATTGAGGTAGACTGAAATATATCTATTGATATCAGCTATAGGATAAGGTTGTGGAAAAACCTAGTGTTTAAGTTTTTCACTATTTGTTTGAAAGAGTAAACAGAAAATTATTACTGTGTTAATTGCTGTAGGTTCCTGTGTTTCCAATGTAGCCTGATTTAATTTTCACTTCTATTTAGTTTCACAAGATTCCTCTCCAAGGGCTTTTTGTGCTGCAGCATCTTCACTTATTAGAAGTTTGGCTTCTCATTAAAAAACTCCTACAGTACAGAGAAGCCAGGCATCTTGGAGCCATCTCACACTTGCTTGTGGGCAGAAATTGTGGAATGCTGACTATTCTGCATGTCAAATCTTGCCAATGGCTGGAGAAAAATAAAGCCATTATTTAAAACAGCATTGTTATTTTTTTCCAACAAAAGCAAGACCCATCTGGTTCTTATACTCTATGAGACCGTGTTAAGCAGTGCAGATTTTGCTGACTTGAGTTTAGACTTCAGAACCAGAATATTTTTAGTGTTTTATGTTTGAAATCTGCTTGGCTCCAGGCAGGGGGAGGCTGTAGGTGAGGGGAAGAAAGCAAACCAAGGGCAAGATCCATGTGTTTCCATGACTTCTGAGGCAGGAGAAAGCTAAATGCCATCCACCACAAGCTGGAAGGATCTTGCTTACATCACGACAGCATCCCAGGGTTTCAGCTTGATGTGCTGAATGTATCCGGAAAAAACAGCTTCAGTGACTGCAAAATCATCTAGGCAGTGTGGGGTTTAGACAGCTTTTTGATGCTCTGCATTGTTAGCCTTACTTTTCTTGTTAAGAGATTGCTCTGATGAGTACAAATGACTCTACGGGCAGGCAGCTGCAGAGATAAAAGGTGATGAGGTTTATACCTCATTAATCAGTACTAAGTGATTGTGGTGAGCCACTTGAAACCAGCTAAAAATGGCTCAGAACAGGAATTATTCAAGGTCTATTAGATTTTAGAACTGGTTTTCTTTATTAAGTGATTTCTCTAAATGAGACATTTGATTTGCTGTTAAGTTTTCTTGGGACTATATGATAACTGTTCTGGGTTAAAGAGCGGCAGAAAACACTCATGAAAGTAGAAAATTTTACTTAACAAAACAACTGTTTTTTGCCCCGAGCATAAACATGTCCCAAAGTTAATTTGAAGCAAATGATTTCTTGACAGTAAGAAAGCTGGTCTTTCTCTATAATGTGTATCTGCTGCACAGTGTCTCATAGCCTTGATAATGCAGACACGTCATCAGCATCTGACAGGATTGCTCATTTGGACATCCAAAACCAGCAATGAAACCTGATGGTGTTTCCATAACGCTGATCTTCACGCACTGCGTGAAGGTAAAAAAGACCAGTCTAAGTCTTCCCTATCCTTCTCCCTTGCAGTTAAGTCTCTCTGTTAAGCACAAAGACTTCTCTGATGGCTGTGTAGCAAAAATGCTAATGCAGTCACTCTTTACTCTTCCTGATGCGAGGTGACATGTAACTCTGATGACTAGCTTCTCTGCTCCCTTTTCTGGACATAGTGGTTTTCAGGAGAAAGGGAAGGGGAAATGGAAGTAAAAGTAGAAGAAGATGGTAAAGGAGAAAGTAAACAAGGTTCTTAGTAATTATCTTCCTGGAAATCTGCCATATGACTAATATGCATTAAGGCACTTAGAAACAGTGAGATGAGAACTGTAAATCATTGTAACAGTTTTTGTATAACAATTACAAGAAAAAAATCATCATGTGAAAAAAACAACAAAAAAAAATAACTAAACAACTCAAATATGACAAAGTCCTGATTTTTTTTTGCTGGTTTAGTTGGGATTATCCTGTTTGCCTTTCATTTTCTATACAGTAAGTGCTGAACTGTGAAAGTGGTAACAGAATTAACTTCTCTTAGGCTTTTTGCTCTTTCACTTCAAGGAAAGTGCAAGGACATTTTTGCACACTCTGTTAATTATTTCATACGATAAATGTTATGTACCATAGAAGCGGCAGTCTCACTTGCTAAAGAGCCAAACTGACAAACTAAAATTTCTCTGTTCTTTAATGTCAGGCATTCTGAATACTTCATGCTTCCGCATGCAGTTTACTACACCCTTGGTTCCCATTAAGAAAAAATGATCACAGAACTAGCTGGACTGGAGCACTCCTGATGGAATCATTTCCCACTTCAAGTAATTCATAAAAATCATTTAGTGACTAAAAAATCAGAAATACCCCTCAATTACATAGACTTGGAAAAATATATCAGGAAAACTTTCTCTCTCATGTAATACAAGAGTAATTGAAATACTTTCAGACAAGACTTCAGCTCTTCCTTTGGTTCCTCTTTCTCTGTAGGAGTTGGAGTTTGGATTTTACAGTATTAATCCTGGTTTGTGAATGGAAATTACTTTCAGAGTGATTCAGATACCTCTTGTCTCTCTTTACTTTGGAGATACCTGTAAAGAATGTTTTGCCACGAGCTAGCTCATGTCAAGATCTTCTCTGGACAATGAAGACCTAGGTGAGTGCATTGTTTGATTGGATTAAAAAGACACATCTCTTTGGACACAGCAGATTCAGAAAGGCATAAATCTGAAAATTATGGTGGAACTTGGGGACCAAAACCAGTGGTCCCACACTGAGTTCCTAGGATCTGACACTGTGATATTGTAATCCATAATGATAGGACACTTTGGGGCTGACACTGATCTTTTTTCTCTTCAGTTACAAATCTTTTTCTAGAGTAAAAAGTCTCTGACTTAGCAGCCACTGAGAGCTTCCAGGGCCAGAAAGAACTGTCTTTTTTGTCATCTACCTATGGATAGAAGAAATTAAAGCATTACCACATTCTCTACCATCCTGTATATCTACTGCACAGTCAGCAAGGGCAGAAAAGTGTGGACTGAACTTTCTTGGTTAAGGTGCAAAAAGGGACTAGGAACTGAAACTTTAGGTTTTTTCTTCACTTTCCTTGTATATTCAGTGTGATTTGAAGTCCTTCCCATTACACTGTTGTAAATGGGGTTTTGGCCATCTGGATTTCAAACCATGATTAGTTTATGTAGTCTGGGAATGCATTTACATAAATATTCATAACATAGCCACCCCGAAAAAAATTAAAGTGTCTGCACAGAGCTTCACTCTCAGGTCTGTAGAATCCCACTCGAGTTATACCAAGAAGATTTCTGCGTGCAGGCAGGACCCACTTATGCACATTTTATTTCGTTTATTTGAACCCTCTGCTTTTCATTAGAGAATGATATTTTCTAGGCAAATTGTACCACTGCAGATAATCCACAGGGACGTTTAGACTAGCTCTGTATTTTGAAATGCACTCCCCACTACCTTCCATTAGTCTTTTTCACCAGCTGTAATGCACAGTGTTATCTTGTGATGAATTAGTTCACATTTCCATAGCTCAGGGAGATGACAAGATATGCTGCTACCTGCTCTTTAATGAATAAGCACATCATATTTTACCTATGGTCACGAAATTGGTGCTCTGAGAGATGGGACTATTATTAAAGCTAGTGTATTAATTAAAAAAAAAAAAAAAGCCATGTGCTTTAAGATGAGATATTAGACTACAAATGTGCCTCTATTATCAAGTGAGTTCTTTGAAGGAGATAGTCACCTTGAAAAACATAACTGTTTTGAAGTTGTATTTCCCTGATTCCTTTAGTTTATGAAGACTATCTTGTGTACTTTTAAAGGCAGTTCAGGACCTTTGCTGTTCCTTCAACTTCTGTGGTGGGAATAATGCTGCAAAACTTGTAGGACCGAGGTGGTACTGCTGTACGTGATAATGAAGAGTGATTGTGTTCTTCAAGGTGCTCCCATAGATCCACTCAGTGAAGCAGAGTGCAGAGAGAAAAAAATTACTTTGCCCTGCTAGCCAGTGCATGTAAGGTTAGTCAACAGATCCCTGCTGAAAACTGAAATGCACTGAACCTGCAGCCTTCTGGATGAAAGAAAGAACCACTGGCAGGTAAAGAAATTACTTTAATATTTTATGCTCCCACTGCAAAATGTATGAGTCTGAGCCCTTCTTGGGGGCATCAGTTCACTCGTCTTGGTGTCTGCACCCCAAGTGCAAGCACGTATATCCCTTTCTCTAAATTGAAACTTTGTCCATGCTTTGGCCTGTAAGGGAACTTTCCTTGTATGGAAAACAGCAGGGTTATCTTTAGATAAGAAAGTGAATTAAGGGTATAGTAACTTTTTTTTTTTTAAGTGAAACACATGACACTGTGCCTCATGGCCTGTCTTGTCATGACAGTCTGATTTCAAATTTAAGTTATTTAGCATTCTGTATTTGTGGAGTCTTCAAAGAACAATTTCCAAGAGTATATTTTATTTAGGTATGTTTTACAGAAGTAAACAGCAGAAGTGCCTTTTCAAGGACTGTATAGTCTTCTTAATTAATAATAATGTTCAAAATTACAGAATTTCATCATTCACCAGCTGATGCTATTGCACTGAGCTCCTTAACTAATTATATGCTGCAAAAAGCTTCTCCAAGCCTTCCCTCTCCCAGTTGTCAGACTGGAAAATAGGCTTTAATTACACATGTGGGAGTTCAATCCGGGTATGAACAGACCTGAATATCCAAGTGCCCTTGCCATCCACTTCTCTTTTATATCAAGGCTTCTCAATGTTGAGTGCCTCTTCTGATGATAAAATAACCAGATCCAAAACAATTAGGGCCTTGAAAGCTTTGAATTTTCCCTCAGGACTTCTAGGCAGCCAGTGCAGCTGTCTGAGCAGCAGTGTAATGCTCTCCTGTCGTATAGTCCTACTTAAGTGAGCTGCCAGGATACAAATTAGTTTTGGTGTCCAAATGGTGTCATTAAATAGAAGGAGAGATTAGGGCTAGGTAGAGAATAGCCCAGCCTGAATCTGAAACATTAATCCACAGCTTTTCCAGTTGCATATATATCTTTCTGATAAGTATCAAAATGCTATGCCAACACTCATCAGGTAAGACTAAGTGCTAAGCAAAAATATTTATCATTGTGCGTACAGGGACCTTTAAAAGTGTATGTTCATACCCATATTGTTCTGATGAGTCTTTTGTAACACATGGTATCTGAAAGACATAGTGAACTTTTCTGTACTCCATATATGTTGTCAAGTATTTAGGGACAAAGCATGGCAGAAATTGGTTCATGGCTCGCCTCTCTTCAAAATGTGGTTGTAATATTTTAAGAGTAGTGATATTCTGCACCACTCCCATATTTGCCCAATAAATGGCAGGCCAAGCTAACACAACATGGACTAAATGTTTTTTCATGAAAAATAATTCAGAATGTGTTCAAAACCAGATATAGACTCTAATGAATACTGAGATCGCCAGGAACTTGGGCAAAGAGGGCAGTTTGCAGGTCTTTGCATATGATCCTTTGATGATCTGCTGTAAGCACAGATGGAGGAGGGATCATGGCAGTTTTAAGCAGGAGCTGAGAAGTTCCATGGGGGCTTCTAAGAGTGCAGGGAAAATAGATCAGAAAAAAACCTGGAAACAGATCTACTAGTAGCCCTGTTTAGCAGAGTATTTTAAGTAGCTCTTGTACATCAGGAAGGAGTCAGGCTGGATTCTGAGTATGAAATTGCCTCTTTCCGTAGCACTGTAGCTATATCTTTCTCTCATCTCTGTGCTAAACAGAACATTTCTCTTTCTCAGTTCCCACTGTAGCAAATACTGGTGGGTAGGTTGGGCCTAAGTGAGAATGTTAGCTTGTCTGATGGTTGATAAGACCTGGAGATCTCTTTGCTTCCTCTCCTGACGAGGTTGTTTTCTGCATTGTGTCCTCTTGCAGAACCCTGGCAGCAAGGGCTGAAGGAGAGGGTTCCACTGTTCAGGGCTTATTAGTTCATTTGATGTCCTCAGGTTAAGCAAGCACCTAGGCTGCCCTGTCTGGTGCTCTAAAGGATTTTCACCTGTTGGAGAAATATCCTTCAACTATATGGGGCCATTGGGGTAAGCTGTTTTTGGCCATGCCTTTTCTGTAATGTGACTTGAGTTGTTGAAAACAAAATCTTCCATCAAATAGCTCTTAATGGAGTCAGAAACTGAACCAATGTGTGCTTTGTGGACCTGACAGAGTCCTGAGTCTCTTCATGTTACTCTAACGTTACAGCCATCCCAGGAAGAGATGATTTTGCCACCAGTTCCAGAAAAGCAAAGGAGTAATTCAGTGAGATTTTAGCCCTTTCTAATCCCCACATTTCTGGTAAAAAAAAAAAAAAAAAAAATCCTAAAGAGATGTTGCCACTATAAGAGCAGAAGTAAGTTCAGAGAGTATCTTGAATATAACCATTGTCCTGCGAGAAGCCTTGAGCAGTGTTTGAGTCAGAGGAAAGAGTAATACGATTTTGCTGTTTACTTTTTGCTGCATAGGAATGGCAAACAATACTCTAATCTCAGAGGGACAAAGGGCACCAAGTTCCACTCTTAGTCACCTTCACATAAACATATAATCTTTTCATTGCTAGAAGTGGAAGATTTTCTTGGCTTATGCTGCTAAAATTGGGGAAAACTTGTTTCCATGTACTTCAAGACAAAATCCGGAAGGCAATACCTATTACCAACAGATGAGTTATATTTTGCACTGGAGAGTTCTAGGATGTCGGGGAGGTTTAGGTTGGATATTGGAAAAAGGTTCTTCACTGAAAGGATGGTTTGGTGCTGGAACAGGTTCCCCAGGGAAGTGGTCACAGCACCAAGCCTGACAGAGTTCAAGAAGCATTTGGGTGATACTCTCAGGCACATGATGTGACTCTTGAGGATGGTCCTGTGCAGGGTCAGGAGATGGACTTGACGATCCTTGTGGGTCCCTTCCAACTCAGCATATTCTGTGATTCTGTGATTCTGTGATTCTGTGAAACGTTTTCTTAATGTAAAAGCAAGGCTAATAATTTGGTCACGTGTTGTCTTTTCCCTCTAGGTACTGTGTTTTCCTCCTTGATTTTAGCATCACTCACGCTGCTTAGCCAACATCAAAGAGATTGTGTTACTGTAGAAATACACAAGTGTCTGCCTCTCTCCATCAGCTGTCAGCCACAGAAAACCATGAGAATATCCCACAGATGAGCAGAAGCAGACAAGCAGCAAAGTAAACAAGATGATTCATGCAGGTCTCTTGACCTCAGCAGTGTTTCCCTTTCACTCATGAAACCACTAGCAAATGCAATTCACAGGTGTTCAGCTGCTCTCCCAACAAAACAGGAGTCCTGTGAGACAGTGCCATGGGTTTTGACAGCAATAACCATATCTGAGCACCCCATCCACAGGTTAGTGCCAGAGTCAGACCTCAGATAAATATGGATTGTTTTCTTTCCCCCCCCTCACAAAGTTGTCAGCCCAGACACACAATTAACTCTCAAGGCACTTGTAACAGAGTTGGAGTAAAGGCAGGCATCCAGTGGCACACGTGCAGCAAAACATACTTAGGCCTCTGGCACCACAACAAGGCCACCAAATGTTCTTGTTGATGACATTCAGCTGCTGGAAATGATTTTTTCTATGTGCAGCTACAATTATTAGGACAATCAGCAGAGGGAATAGCTGTCTTTCTGAATCACTGAACCAAAAAATAGGCTTTTGACAGAATCATCATAATCTCTGGCCAACATCAACACAAAAAAAGCTCCAACCCTAATAAAGCTGTCACAAGACCACCCAATGGCTTTATTCAGAATTCTTGTGCCTTCCCTTCTCATGGTCTGCCTCTTGGCAGGTCTAAGAATGATAAGATCGGATTGTGAGGAGTAGCCATTATATGGGATTTTCTGTGAGCCACCTGAAAGGATGGTAAAGCCATTACAGTGCTTTTTATAACACAATACTCACAGCTGCTGCTTGCCACCATATTGTGTATACTGTAACATTGCAGAGAGCCATATTAAATTAAAAAAAAAAGTAAATATATGAAAAAGCTGATTCTGTGTTCACTCATGATAGCAGGGACAATCTTTGAAATTCCACGTAACAAACTATCTTCTTTTGCCAGGTATATCAGTGGGAGATTTGCAGGGTGTGATTCTTTGGAACAGTGAAAAGTCAGGACTGGTGGCACAGAGAGAAGATTTACTGCAATAATATTTCTGCTTAACACCAACAATTTAAATATATGTTCCCTATATTTAAAAAAAAAGGCAAACCAAAACAGAGTAATGTGAGTAATGTGACTCTAGGGACTTTGAAGTAGACTTTTTTTTACAAATTTACACCATTTGGAAGCATATTAAATGTATTGCTATACCAAAAAAAAAAAAGAGAAGGATGAGAGGAAGAAGGAGGAAGAGAGAGAAAGAAAGAAAGAAAGAAAGAAAGAAAGAAAGAAAGAAAGAAAGAAAGAAAGAAAGAAAGAAAGAAAGAAAGAAAGAAAGAAAGAGAAAGAAAAAGAAAGAAAAGAAAAAAGGAAAAAGAATTCTGCCTCTTCTTTTTATAGGAGAGAAACAATCTCTTTCTATCTGTAATCACAGGAGCACATGCATATGGTAGGGAAGGTAAATTGTCTATCTGTCCCACATGGTGGGAGGTGGAGACCACACTTTTGCATCTGAATTGTTCTGGCCATTTAAAGCAGGTGGCTAGAAAGAAGGCTAGTAGTGAATATGTGGAACATTTGCTTGCAGCAGCAGGTGCATCATGGTGGTACCAGATCCCAGGAAAACAGTTTTGGCCTCACTGTATTTCAGACACTCATTCAGCAACATCAGCATCAGCTTACCTTCAGCACAGGTGCAAATATCTCTGCAAAAGCACAGCTGTTTGCAGTCCAAGCCTCTGCAGCCCAACCAACTGCCTGTTGTGGTCATGCCTAGGCTGGTGAATACTCTGTATGTTGTCAGAATTATTTGAGAAGCAACTATATTAGATCTGTGCCATACATAGGAATTTCAAGGATACAGTACGGTGTGAAAGAGCATTACTGTGTTGAACATGACCTTATCACAACAGGCCTTTACTGGGGAGTAATGTGGAGTTAGGTCAGAACTTAGTGCTCAGTACTCTGTAGAATGTAGTTATGCTGTGAACAATGAAGAACTGTTAAAATCACAACTTTGTACACTAAGTATTGGTTTTAATAGCTTTGAAAAAGTTACTGCCTTAAAAAAAGTTATTTTATTTAACTTAAAAAACAACTTTCTAACACAGTACTTCTGATAACAGCATACCTATAAGCCACTGGTTATGTGCTCAGAAGCCACAGCATAGCATAGTCCCGTGGTTTCAGTAAAGCTCTGTATTTATAGTCATATTAATACCAGCCCTAACATACACACAACTGACTGTTGGTAAACACAAAGACTTCAATTCTTACTTTAAAACAATATGGAGTTGTTTAAGTTACATTGTAAGGGTTTTTTCAGTCACACTCATTTGAAGATTCATGTGCCTACAGGTCCTGAGATGACAGCCTGCTATAACCTACTTCAGCACAAAAACATCTGATCTGAGCTGCCACTGATGGTGGCTGAACTAAACGGAGATGCTTTATTTTTCAGGAAAGCAAACTCAGCTTTGTGGGTGCTAGTCATCAGCAAATGGGAGGCAATAAGCTGCTGTGGACAGTAGCTTGTTAAATGCCTCAGCTGATTCTGCCAGCTGTTGTTTTAGCAATGGCCTCATTTGGCTTGCTTTAAGCTGATGTACAGTTAAGTGTAGGAGAATGGTGAGGAGATAGGCAATAAGTGCCAGCATAGCAGTGACCCAGATATTGCTTATAATGAAACCCTTTGTGCTTTGTCAGGATCACTATTCCACATTTTAATACATTTTTTTCTTATGTTGCCTTTGCCTGTTTTTCCCCAAAATGTGTTCTGTATCATACACTTTTTGTGTGATAGCTTGCAAGATTATCCATGTAGTCATGACACTTAGTGCTCATGTGCTACCTCACATAAAAAGCTTCATAAACTCACTCCGATTGTTCTCCACCACAGGCCATCACTTCATGGTGCCAGGGACTTCCCTTCTTGCTGCTTTCCTCTGATGCCTAAAAAATCAGAAGGAAAAAACCTCTGCAGACAATATTAGTATGGATAAGACAGAGAGCAGGTCTTTAATGAAGGCCTTCTGGTGCAAGGAGTACAAAGATGTGCCCCCATGTCTGGGGGTTCCACAGTTTATGGTCTGATACGAGAACTATCCGTCCACAGATCCTCCCCAAATCTGCCCCCATGGCACACCTCCCGGGAAATTGAATTGGGGGTCCCAAGACCCCTTTCTTCTTCATCTTCCTCTTCTTCACAGCACATGCTGTCTTTGGAGCTTCTCCAGGTTTCCAGGCTTGAAGGTTGCTTTGACTACGATGGTATCTTGTTGTTCTGGCCTGGGGTGCAAATGTTCTTAAACAAGATCTATTTACTATAGTGCTACCTTGAAAGGAGACTAAACAAGCCTAACGAATTTAGAAAATTTGATACGAGGCGGGGAATAGGGTTTGGTAAATATTAACTACCATTCTGAAGTGTGGGGAACTATACAATTATACTAAAAATCCCTATTTATTACACAGCTACTTTAAAAATCTACAAAAAGCTAAAAATCCTAAAAATCCTGAGGCATCACCTCGTTCAGGAAACTACACAGGAGCTGCTGCTGGGATGCTGAGGTAATAAATGCCTTCTGACCATTGCTGTGTGCAGTGTGCTTGTATCCAGTGCTGTATCCAGCCCTGCTCAAGTCTGTGCTGACATCACAACTGGCAGAGGCCAGTCTTGTACCTCCATCTGGATACAGCAGCTGATTCAGGGCTGAAATCAGTTAAGTTTGATGCAGAATGGAGTAAAAATTATCTCCAAGTTTAACAAAGCCACAGCAATCTCCTTTAGACTCAAAACCATAAACTGGACACTTGAAAAAGGAAAGAGGATGAGGCAGGCTTTAATTTTATCCTGCTTTTCCCCCAAAAAACAGAGTTTATGGTAGCATCTTGGTTTCATACATGGCTTATGTTCTCACCATTGTCCCCAGTTCAACTTTGATTTTGCTAGCCCTTTTTGTAAAATCAATGAAAGGATACAAATCTCAAAAATCGTATGTTACAGCAGCTCCTATGCAAATTTCTGTCAGAGTAGACAAACAGGTGTATATAAACTTTGTGATCTATGGAGAAAATGTGAATTTAGTCTTATCAGGCACAAACCTCAAAACAAAACAAAAAAACAAGAAGAGAAGGGCCACAGGGAAATAACCCTTGTAAGTTTCACTTCAAAGATTCTTTCTGAATATCCATGAACATCTAGCACCAAACATAGGAACATCACAACAGGTTGTTCCTGCTAATTTAAATTGTTTGTACCAATGTAATCTGTCCCATCTGTATAATTCTCCATTCTGGGTTCGCAACAGTGGAAGTTATTGAGCAGTCCTCATCCATTTGATGCTAAATTAAATTGCATTTCACTTCGCTCGTAGTGACAAAAATTAATCTGAAGACAAACTTTTCTTTTCCTTTTTTTTTTTTCCTTGAACTGTGTATTTTGTGCAGTGGGAAGAGGGAAGACCCTTGACTTTAGTATCTTTGCTGTATGTTCTTAGAATAATAGGCCACAGATGACTGAATCAATTCCTTGTTAAATTCTGCTGAAGTAAATTGACTGATTGGGTTCACAGTCCTGGTCTCTGGCTTCTCTCCCAGCAGCAAAGGAGCAACCTCCATCGAGTGCACTGGCGAATGTGGCCATGGCAGTGATCCAGAGTACACCATGACTACAGAGAAGGGAGAGACAGGCATCTTCCTGTACAGAGAGTAGCTGTCCTTGATGTGCTTTTAAGTACTCTAGTAATTCGTGGTGGTTAGAAAATAAAGATTATGTGGATTGAAGTTCAGGAAAAGAACTGTGTCTGTAGTTTGTCCTTTCTGGATTCTAGTTTGACACAGAAAAATAAATGCTTCCTAAGCAAAGCAGTCAGGTTATTGATATGCTTTAATTATTATAAATCACAGAAACAAAAATGCTGTCCTCAAAGGCACTGTCTCTCCCTGTTTCAGGTTATATAACCAAATGCATCTTGTCAACTATATCTACTGCATTTTGGAAACACCATTCCATGCAGTATTTAGAGGGATTTAAACCTTTGGGGATAATGGGAAGAGTGTAGCTTGTTTAAGTTGTCCAGTTGTTCTAACAGGGAACTTGACTGAAAATTGGTTTATTGTGTCACTGAGTTTTGACCTGGCATTGTCCTACTACTATGTTTAAGTCTTTCCAAATACCTCAGGAAATTTAGGGTATGGCACTTTCTCTTTTTTTACCTACTCCTTCTTAGGGGTGTGATCCTACAAACTCTCCGTATGCATATTTTATCATCCTCAGTTTTTTACATAGGAATATGGGATACAGTAATGTCAGTGTCAAACCAGGCTGCAGCTCAGGATAAAGAAAGAACTGACTCACTGCCTGGAAGCAGGGAATTGGTGAAGATATAATAAAGCAGTTTTACCAGTGACTTAAACCAGCTCATTCAGCTATCAGAAAGAAGACTATTTCTACTGCTATCTGTTCAGATAGCTTTGAGAGAAACACTTACTGGCTGACACACTAAAACTAAAAAGTTTTGTCAAAAAGGGTGGTTTTTCAGATAGTTCTTGCTGTGTTTGCGAAGGTGCAAGGGTTACTTGCATTATCTTTATTTGCACATGTTTAGAAATAAAAGTTAATCAGTCACAATAGGGTATTTCCTTCCAAGCAACTCAGTCTCTCACCCCAGTCACAACCTGCTTGCAGCTTCTTAGTTACCCGTTCACCTTTTCTTCTCTGGTGTGGCAGACAATAGTTCCTAAACCAAGCTCCCATCTGAGAGACCACAGACTCACCTTCACTCAGGCCAGCTGAGGTTCTGCTTTTCCTCTGCATCATGGGAACTGCTGCTTTGCTTCATCTCCCATTTGAAAGGAAACAGAAGTTGGGCCCTTCCGTGATGGGACAGTTGGGTCCACAGCAGGGAAGAGAGGCCACCTTCCTTTGCCTTTCACAGAGGGAAAGGAGGCATGCTGGTCTTCAACAAACCTTGTTGCCTTGCAGCTATCTTCTCCAAACCTTTACAGTGGGCAGTTCTCGCCCTTGTGCCTTCTGCAATATGATTCCTGCAGAGGTCAGACTGACCATCCACAGGGATGATTGTCCCTGCTTGCCATGATGCTCTTGTTCACAGAAGAACACTTTCAATTTTGCATGATTCTGTCTTGCATCTTCATTAGGGTGTATGGTTCCTTGTAGGTTTCTGCTGCTTGAAAACAGGAGGATTTGGATTTTGTTCATTCAGTGAAAACAGGACTTACTAAACTCAGTCAGCATTGCTGTTGGGTTTGAAATTTCTCCACTTAAGAACAGAGAGTTTGGCATATAACCACTTTATTTTTAGTTGGGTGGCAGTGAACTGGGTCTCTGCTGTTACTCCCTCTCTTCCCTCCCACCTCCTGCCTTTTTTTGTTTGTCAGTGAAAAGATGGGTCAGATGGGAAGGTGTAAGAAATCTTTGTAGGCATGAAAAAGAAAGGGCTTTTTGTCAAAGCTGTATATATATATAGTCAGCTGGCAGAATGTATGTTATTGTTGGGTTTTCTTCCCTACAGAGATAATCAAATCAATGTAATTGTGAAGGTAGATATCGCTACACAAATGGTTGTATATCAGCCTACTCCCTTAAATGCCATGGGTTAGATAAACCAAAAATCCCATTAGCTGATAAAACAGCAATATGGATACTATTATTTACTTTATCCTCCACCCCTGAGGTAAGGGACTGTGGTCCATGGTGTATGCTGATGACCACCACATGAGCAGGGATACTGCTGCCGAGGGTGCACTCCTACAGAACACTGTCTGTGAGGAGCCCTGTGAAAGGGGGTCAGGGGGGCTGAGATTTTCCTGCTATTGTTACAGAGGCTCCATGTTGGGTCAAAGTTCCATATTCATTGCCTAAACTGAAGTTAAGTTTTTCCCCAAACTCTGCACAGTATGATATGGAATTAGACCTCTTCTGGTAGCTGTGGGAAGTAATTGTCCTGCTCTGCTATGCACTAGTGAGGCCTCACCTTGAGTCCTTTGTGCAGTTTTGGCTATCACAACATAAGAAAGATATTAAGGTATTAGAGAGGGTCCAAAGTAGGGCAATGAATGGTGAATTGTCTGCAGGGGAAGCTGTACAAGAGTGGCTGAGGTCACTTGGTCTGTTCAGCATGGAGGAGACTGAAGGGAGACCTCACTATGGTCTTCAACATCCTTACAAGGGGAAGCAGAGGGCCAGGTACAGATCTTCACTCTTGTGACCAAATGACTCTGCTTAAGTTCCAGTACTTGAGGAAACAGCATGCAGCTCAGTCACGGGACATTTAGAGTGGGAGTCAGGAAAGGGTTCTTTACCCAGAGGGTGGCTGGTCACTGGAAAAGGCTCCCCAGGGAAGTGGTCACAGCACCAAGCCTGTCTGAGCTAAAGAAGTGTTTGAACAACGCTCTCAGGCACATGGTGTGATTCTTGGGGTGTTCTGGGCAGGGCCAGAAGTTGGACTCCATGATCCTTCTGGGTTCCTTCCAACCCAGGCCATTCTGCGGTTCCGTGGGGACGGGGCCTGCCCCTCGGCCGCAGGGCAGTGTGGCGGGCCCGCCC
>VXAW01011655.1:36831-88687 GCA_013399735.1 Tyrannus savana
TTTTTTTTTTTTTTTTTTTTTTGGTGATTTGACACTCATTACCATTTGGATATAAACAAACAAACAGAAAACCCCCCAAAACAACCCCCAAAACAAACAAATAAAAACCAAAACAAAACCTCCCAAAATATATGTATCATAATTATGCAGCTCTAAAGTTTTAAAGCAAATTCTGTCAAGCTAGATGAGTGCAGTCTCTAAATCATAGACTGGGTAGAGTGCTGAACAAGCATTTGAAACAGTTTTTGGGAGGCTTGACACCAGGCCCTGACTGGGTGGTACTCTCATTGTGCTGAAACTGAAGAAATGTGGGTGAGGGCTGTAAGAAAGTTCCGTTTTATTTCTGACCCTCTGGTCATTAATGCCTTATTGCAGCTCTACATCGTGGAAGAATTGCATTTTATCTTTTCCAGTCTCCCAGCTGTCTATATTTCAACTTTTCATTGACCAATACAGTGTGGTACAAAGGCCAGCAGTGACCATGTCAGATGGCACTTTCCAGTAAAATATGGACTTTCTTTTTTTTTTTACCCAGGAAAAAAGTCAAAAGCTGTCCACTTAGAGGATGTTGAAATGTAGTCACTTTCTCTTTAAAGAAATGTTAAGTGGGTTTGAATTGCTGCACAAATTCTAAGAGTTTCGAATACCATTTTTATTTTCTCATTGTAGTGTCTTTTATTTCTGCCTTAGTTGTTGTATCCTCTAGCATGATATTAGAGTGCCTCATTAAGGCAGACATTGAAGTGGTGTTTATCCACAGGGGTATCAAAACTAACAAACTAAAACACTTAAAAAGCAGACATGTTCTTGTACAAACGTGATTTTGTTTCTTTGGGTCTCCAGTTACAGTAAGGACAGAAAGTTACAAAAGTTACAAAAAGTTTAATTGTAATAGTTACATGTAATAACAGCACTCTATTTTTTTTTTCATAGAAAAGTGCAGTACTTCATTTGTAAGTACTCATGTAAGGAAAAACAGTAAAGATTTAAAGTTGTTTGACTTGAAATAATAGAAGACCTTATTCAGTCTCAGAAAGTGCAACTCTTTCCACAGGAAGAGAAAGTTGCATATGTACCCTCATTGAGGGTTAACACTGAATTCCAGGTGAGAAATATGAAAATAGTGTTTATTACAGTTACTTCTTTTTTCTTCTGTAAGATGCAGTTAATTTCAACTTGTAAAAGAGATTTTTTGCAGAGAGCTAGAATAAACAGTTCTTAAACACTTTGTTCCCTGTAAATGCTTAGTTGATATCAGTGGGTTAAGCTTACCTGGATACTCCCAATTATCACCTAATGAGGTCTCTATTTCCCCCGTTCAAAAAAACTCTGTGCATTTTGAAATGTAAGTCACAATTGACAATAAAGAATGCAAGTTAATAGGCATATCTGCTTTAGATTGATGGAATACCTCCCCAGAAGTGCAGATGAAGGAAGTGACTGTTTCCATGCTGTCCAGGGAGGGTTTTTTTCTGCTCATAGTGCTGTCATTACCTAATCGAAACATGCTGTGATCTTGTGAAGAACTGATAGAATCTAGTAGGATGTGGAAAGTTGTGACCATCATATCTGCTGAAGTCTGTGCTAACTCTTAGCCTTTCAGAGACTGGAATTTAAGTGCAGATTTGAGCAAAGAGAAGGATGTCCAGCACAGATATACGTACATACAACCTGTCATCATCTTGTGTGCTGCATTGCACATAGGGAGACCTCAAGTTCATGAGCTTTGGTTCATCAGTTTCCTTAAGCTTAATACCCAAAATTGGGCCATGTTAATTCTCCACAGTAACCAAACACTAAAAGCAGCAAGTTAAACAAAAAAAATAAAAAAAAAAAAAATTCAGATTTATGTGTAGTTGAACATATTTTGCTGCCATCAAAAATCACTGTGGTGTCAACATAGTTGCAAAATGTTTAAATTAATAAAACAGATTCCAGAGATTGATTAACAAGGTTTTTGGGAATGTAACATTACCTATGTGCCAAACTGATCATATGTTCCCTAAAAAAACCAGTTAAGAACAGAGATATAATGTTGGTGATTGGAAGAAGGATTATATTCAGGAGTCTGAAACCCATTCCCTCCTCCCCTGTTTCTGTAAAACAGGAGCATGTGAGAGGAGAGTTGCTGGACCTGATCTCTCTAGCCCAATGTCTAAATTAATGCCTAAAATTAAGCAGTTGTAAGTATCCTGTTGTTACATTCCTGGAACCAGGAATAATAATACCATTCCATTATAATAGCTAAATGGGAAGGGATTTAAAGATATATATTTCATTTGAATGAAGGAAAGGCATGGGACCAAAGTTGCTGTCCAGCCCTGAAACTTCTCAGGCAAAATATTGAGGTTCTGTCCTCAGATAATGGTAACAGCTGAATTTTTTCTCCTCAGAGTAATCCCTTTTTCTTCCCCAGTCCCAGAAGTCGCAGAAATATTTTTACTCTTTTTCTCTTACATTCAAATTTGACACAGTTCATTTATGATAAAAATATCCATGTCAGAACTCCTTCAGTCGGTCTTCTAATGTATAGAGAGTGGTACTGAGACCCAGGATATTCAGAGTGTCTTCAGTAATAGTTAAACTGATGAAGATGATAACCCGAAGTACTGCTTTGCTTCATCCTAAGTGAAGGAAAGAAAGGTGAGAGAGGAATGAAAGAAATTTGGTAGTGTCTGTGTCCATATAGTAATTCTTTTCAGATTAAACTTGTCTGTTTATGAACTTAAAGTACATAGAACGGATAAATATTTTACATAGGATTGTGAATCAACATATCCTGAAAATCTGTGCTGTAGCTTTTGAATATGCTGTAAACCTGTATATAAATTTATGTGNACTTGCAAAATAAGGATCAAAGCATCAAAGCTGGGAATTGACTTTTCTTACTTGGAAGGACTACCTATCATTACTTTTGAGTTTGAAAAGGTCTGTGTTAAATTCTCACCTGCTTTGTAAGTCAAGACCTCTGTAGCAAACAAGGCTGCAGGAAGATCTGTCTTCCTTATGCATGTCTACATCTTGTACTTTTTTTTCTGAATTAGTGAAGTAGTGCAAAAATAAAATCTATGAGGTGTCCACCTGCAAATTTTTCTGTTTGTAAAACTATTGTCATATTCTGTGGACAGACTGCGAAACCTTTTTTTATAGCGCAAAGGGAGAATACAACAATATTCACTTACGTTTTTAAAGATCTTATCTTCTACAGAAGTGGTGATACCAAGTGCCCCTTCAGTTGAGTACTCTACTTGTTTAACTGAATAATTTTTGAAAACAAACCCCAGTTATCAATTTGAAAATTATTAAAATTTGCAAATTAAAAACCTATCAATAAGGGAAAAATTATTATATTCTTAAAAAGAAACAAAACATAGATTTTACCTCTTCGTGTAGGGTTTTTTTTCATAAGACTGTCGAAAATTATATGACACATTCTCAGTTCCATTTGGACTGCTTCCCAGGAACAGTGGCTGTATTGCTTATCTTGTAGGAAACTGGTGATTCTTTGAAAGTACTTTTTTATGCTGTATGTAGAGCTTTTAAGGATCCATGTTTGAAAGTTGTTTCTTACTTTTGATTGCTCTTCCGACAGACATGTCTCCAACTCTTCAATTTGATGATGAATTCCATTTTGGAATTTCTCAATCTTGCTTGTATTCCAAGCATCAACAGGAAGATTCTTGCTAAATAGTTGGAAGATATGTTGGAGGAACTCGTAGATGATCACTGTGCTGTTCTGTGTGATCTTGGTAATCTCCATGGGAAATCTGAAATCAGTTGTTTCATTGAGACATTGTTGAGATAAATAACCACCCATTTTCCATAGTAAGTTCATGTTGTGGTAGTTCATTTTGATTCCTTGGAAAACACAAACTGGATGCGAGTTTTTGATGTACAATGCCAATATAATGCAAATTTGCAGTAGACTTCTCTGAACCAAGATGGTCATGCTGATGAAGCAGTCAGCACTATTTTCCTTTCCTTTATGCAGAGCTGTAAGCTCTCAGTTTCATGGTTGTCTTGTCTTGCTTACATGCTTTTCTCTCACATCTCTGAATTTATTTCCTCTGTGTGACATGCTGGGTATTACTCATTTTCTAGGAATTGTGCTTTCTATCAACTGTGGTCCTGCCAAGGTTTACTGTTTATTTCAGTTCTACACAAGTGCAAAGGTTTACTCATTTCTACTTTGACTATTTAATTGAAAATAGGATAAGTCAGTCAATCTGGTGAGTCAGAGGACATGGGCAGATTAGCCACTTAGAGTCTGGTAAGGGCATTTCATCTTCTTGTATTCTTATTAGAACAGGCAGTCATGTTTTATGCTGAGAAATTTTACTTTTATGCTGAAGTTGGCAAAAACAGTAAAAAATCACATCCCTGGCTAACAGATAGGCAATCGAAGCAAGATGTAATTTTATTGTTTTAAGAACAAATGTCTTTTTTGTTAGGATAAATTGTTTTGTTTGGGAAGTGGATTAAATTTTGTTAGAAGATAACCCTGTTATTGACACAAGCATTGGCTCACTAGGGGCTTATGTTGCTGTCACTATGTTGGTAAAAAAAAAAATATACAATTCTTAAGACAGAAACCTTTCTCTCCAAAATATCTGATAGTTTACTACTCAGAGAAGCTTTGTTCTACTTTATCCCTTGATGAATCAGCCATCTAATCTAATGTTCAGAACCGTTAAAAAAAGCATACTTTTATGTAAGAAAATTCCTTAAATTTCAGAGGAAGAAAACTCTTGTTCTGAAGCCTTCTCCGGTTGTCCCAAAATCAATCTTTTCACCTGGTGTGCAAGAGTCTGGCTCTGCTCATCCTCTGAAATGGAAAAGAAAGCATCTTTTAAATCTAAACCAATCAAATAAGTATTTTTCCACCATTATTTGGTTTATTGCTCTTAAATCTTATTCCCTCTGACCCTCGTGTTCCTCTGAGGTCTGGGTCATTAGTAAGCAGATTCAAGCCTCCCATGCCCTTTCTTGTGAGATGCAGAGCTTTCTGATTTGATCATTTAACTTACATAATAAATCTCATCCTACAATGGATGAGGGCATTCTGGCATATAGAAACTTGTGAGTTCAGTTTAGTATCTCCAACTGTCCACTCCATGAGTTGTAAGAATGACTATAAAGCTCTTTTTTCCATTGCTGCAACAATTGGTCCTATAACTTTACTTAGCAGACCCTTGCAGATAGGTTTTACTGAATGTATGGCTCAGCTATCAATCCAAAATCTATTGTTTCATTCCCTGATTTTATTGGAACTAGAGGGCGTGATGGGGATTCCCTGATATTTTCCCCCAGCCCCCCTCATTTGTTGTAAAAAATTCTCCAGCATCATAATTCTTTACGTCTTCTAAACCATCCTTCCTGCCTACAGATTAGCACATTGATTCACGCCAAAAGTAGAGAGGGGGGCCAGAGGGTGAGTAGGGGCCTTTCACACCCCAAACCCCCAGCTTGTTCTGTTTCTTTCACCTTTGTAATACCACTCTCTTTTTTCCCCACAGTAAAAAGGTATTCAATATAGCCTACATATCTCCTCAGTAGCATGACTGTTTCTGAAAGCTGATATGTTTCTTCAAGATTCTGTCAGTACAAACCACAGATCACTTCAAATTCATAAATCCAAAGTAACAAAAACTGGCAGACTCTTTGCCCCCATTGCTTGTTCTAGAGACACCTGTATTACTGGCTGATTATGTCCCCGAGTGTAGCCTGCAACAGGACTAAAATCCTTTCTTCCCATTTGCTCTTTATTTTGATCCGTATTCTCTTTATCCATCCTAACCCCAATGTTATATGGGGAGAAAAGGAGGGAAGTAATATTCACGTCTTCCAACTCATCCCCTTCGCAACACACAATCTTCCTTTTTCTCCTTCTTAGTATGTGGCATCAGTATATCTCCTCCCAACATACACTTTTTTCTGAATACCTGGATCTCTATACAGTGTCATAAAAGCATCAACATAAACCAAACCTCACCCCATTTACCAAGTCAGCAACAAAATAATACTGATCCTAAGAAAATATAAAACTGTAACAATCTGTTTTCTTCATTCTCCAATTTAAAAGGTGGCCACCACTGATTACAATGTTTATTCCTTTAATCTTTAGTCTTAGGATCTTCCACAACTTATTCCAGCTGTTCAAAATACAACCCAAAGGGCTACACGGTGGAACTGTGGACTAGTTTGCTAGTACAGAATTACTCAACTCCTTTATCCTTAGGTCCAGACCTCCAGTACTAATGTTTTATTACACTCTGCTCTGACTCCTTGTCAGCAGAGAGAGGAGAGGCACTCTCTCCCATACACAGTTTTGCTTGTAACAGTTCCAAAACATAGGCATTTATTTATTTCCCAGTTCTGACCCCCATCATTGCTTACACATCACTCCAACCCTGTGCCGGCAAAGATAGGAGGACCCCTACCCCCTTCATATATTGTTACTGTTGTGTACAATCACAGCCTCTGTTACAGATTCTTCTGTTTTGATTTACACAGAGCTTGCAGTTTTCCTGTACCGATTCCACTGATCGGTTACAACAAAATGAAATTTGATACTTACCAATCCAGGAATTCACCGCACTTTTGCTCTTGCTCCAGTTCCTCTGGAGTGTTGCACCTTGAAGTTGCTTACTGCCCCAATGCTGAAGAAGATTCCATGGAGTCCCCGATCAAACTGGTCAGAGTCCTATCTGAACCAATCCTCCCTTGCCGGGGGCGGGCAGCAAGATGATCCAGGCAAGGCTTTATGGCTTTTTCACCTAAGTCGCTAAGACTGCTGTCCCAAAATTTCACTGGGTGTGCAAGAGGCTGGTCTGTGCACAGAGTTAAGGTGCTTACAGTTCTGTGCAGAAAGGGGTGCTGAGTGGCAAATCCACAAAGCGAGTATATAAAATTTCTGTAAAGTCTATAAAACCTTTTTACTCTTTTTACATTTTAGCAAATAGATTACACATACAAATACATTTTGCTACATAGTTCTCTTATTAATTAGTATTCTTTCTTCTGTTGGTTAAATAATTCTCTCACTTCTTATTCTAATTAGGCTGCGTGCTGAGTCTTTCTCTTCTTTTGATGGGTTTCTTGAGTCAGTGGTTCATGAACTGGTGATCGTGGTCTCCCCTTGCCAGAACTACCCTTTGCCCAGGCAGAGCTGAACTCAGCACCGTTGATGAGTTGGCTTTGTTAGTTACTTCCTTATCTTGGGAGTATTGCCATTAAACGTCCTTGTGGCCCATAAATTTTGCATTCTTTGTATCCACTATCAGGGGTACATCCTACTCTCCAAGCTTTGCTAACCTCCCCCTAGGTCTGAGATCATTGAAGCATGGCAAGCTCTAAACCTTAACAAGGCCATTCTACTCACAAGTAATTAATCTTTCTAGCACCTGGACATCACTCCCATGAAAACAAGCTGTCAAGGAGACTGAGTTTATTTGGGTTGGTAGTAAAATATCCCACCATCAGGACTGGACGTCTGGCCAGTGTACTCCTCTGACTGCCGTGTCTTTGGGACATGTTGTAGTAGGACTGGCAGTGGCCATCAGCAGGTTAATTGCAAGTGCCCGAAGCAGTCTCAGCCTTTTGTAATTACAGTTCTGAGAAAGTGCCATACAAGCCCTGTGGCTTGAAATGAAAGTGCTTGATTGGTCCCTGAATATGCCATGTTTCTAGGTACTGCTGGCTTCCTCTAGTGCTGTACCAGCCTTTTTACCTGGTTCCTGTAATCACAGCATGAGAGAGAAGTCACTGACGTTTGAAAAAGAAAATTGGGTTGAACATTAAGATAAGCAAAAGTTATAAGGTGGATTTACTTTTCTTCTTGTGGGTATCTTAAGGATTGCTAAATCTAAAAGTGAACCAAAGTGATTTACCGTTATGTTGTTCAGCCTACATAATTATAGGAATATTTGAAAAATATTTGAAGATGTTGAAGCTCTGGAGTATTTGATGTTGTCCTGATTTTGGCTGAGATAGAGTTAATTTTCTTCCTAGTAGCAGGTATAGTGTTGTGGCTTAGAATCAGTAGGAGTATAATGTTGATAACGCACTGATGTTTTGGCTGTTGTTGTCAAGGACTGTTGTTTCCTGTGTGCTACCAGCAAGCAGGTGCAAAAAAAACCAGGAGGGAGCAGGACAACTGACCTAAACTGGCCTGAGGGATATTCCACACCACAGAACATCATGCCCAGTATATAAACTGAGGGGAGTTGGACAAGAGCTGGAAATCTGTCACTGCTCCAGGACAGGCTGATCAGTGGGTGGTGAGCAATTGTACTGTGCATCACTTGTCTGTCTTGGCTTTTTCCTCTCATTATTATTGTTTATTATTATTATTATTTAAAATTTTTTCACTTATTAAACTGCTCTTATCTAAACACACGTTTTACTTTTCTTTCCGATTTTGCTTCCCACTGGGGAATGGGGTAGAGTGAGCATGTGGCTGTGTGGTACTTAGTTGCCAGTGGGGTTAAACTAGATGGAAACCACAAAAGAATTCCAAGATGAGATTAGAATGTATTTTGTTAAAAGAAAAATAAATCCTGTTGAATTGGGAGGACCTGCTATAATCTGACAGAGTGAAAGATTGCTATGGATAAGCAGTTTCTTTAGCAAGCCGTAGGATGACTTCAGCAGTTACACAACAGGAGCCTACTAATGTAGTAATTCTCCCATGGTTATTCTTGTTTTGATCCTACTGATGCTAATGTTGTAGTAATATTATGGTATTGTCAAAAATTATCTGTACTCAGAGGTCTTCAGAGAAGTTAATTTATGAATTAAATTGTAGGAAGGATAGCTTTGTGTTTGAAAGACTGGATAGAGAAACAAGAAGGCTATGGCAGAATTAGCGCATAGATTTGCGACAGATGTCTTTTTAATTTGGTGTACATATGCATGGCTCTTTTGCATTAAATGGAACATTGATTTAAATTGAGTGAGGACCACTCCTTTCATCCACTAAAGCAACATGAGAAACAGCTTAGTGCCCCATGGCAAAAATGGATCTGATTTGATGTTCAGCAGTTTTATTCTGCTTTCCTCCCAGAGTCATTTCATAGGTGGTCCATGAGGTATTTGGTTGTTGTGAAGAAAAATTAAAATTTCAAGAGAAGATTAAGCAGTATGAGACAATTGTAGATGATGAATGAATATATTTATTGTGTAAGAACCTTCAGGTCAGTGGTAGGGATCAGAGACCTGTCGGCTTTGTGCTGCTTATCTAGGGGCAAGTGAGGACAATTGCTTCCCAGGGTAGCTGAGTTGTCTCTGCAGAATACTGTGTTTAACCCCCCTACTTTGGGGATATTTGAGGACCCATATGAAGATTACAATGTTCTAAATTAAAACAATTCTTCCCTGAAAACAGAGAAAGGAGATACACACATTCTATCTTGTAGTGCAAACCACTGCCCCTGAGACCAAGCGCCCCACATTGGACCTTTCTTAATTGCTTCCTGCAAGTATGGAAATATGTTACCTGTGAGAATGAGAAGAGTGGTTTGAACGAGTGAGTCAGAAGCAATACATCTGTGCATTTGTTTCAGTGCTTCAGGCTTTTCTTTTACATTACATTCTTGCCTCCAAAACGCCTCTCTGGAGTTTGGTAAAGGGGGACCCAGAGTTGCTGAAATAACCATTTTTTCTTCTAGTGAGATAGAATATGATTGTTGAGTTGTGTTGGTTTTGGTTGGTTGTTTTGGTTTGGGTTTTTTTTGGGTTAGTTGGGTCTTGTGTTTGGGTTTTTTTTAATAATAATAATAATAATGATTTTTAAAATCACTCCATTAAAGAGTTTGTATGTCTGCAACAAGTGTGAGCATCAGAATCTCTTCTTGTGCTCTCATAGGCTGTCATGCTTCAGTGAAGGCTAAAGAACTCTTGGACTGTGGATCCCATTTTGTGCCAAAGAGGATGAGGACATAAACATTTTGTGGCTCACATGGGAGCTGAAACAAAATCCAGAACTTAAAGGTGAAGCAACAGGTCTAGTACAAAAGACTAGGAGTCAACTGAATGGAACTGAGATTCCAGATCTGAATTCATCTAAGTGATGCCTAAGTTCAAAGTGTCTTAGTTTTCCTGTATTTTAACTGCATCTTTAAAAGGTTAATACAACTACTTACTACATGACTTGGGAGTTATTCAGCTTTACCCAGGCTCTTTGTCAGGGTTGTCTAGTGAACACATTGTGAGAAATGCTGAAAAAAAAAAGGAGTAAAAAAAATGGCTGAGGCCTGATAAATGCAAATCAGTTCTGCTTCCGGATAACCCTAGATTCTGAGAAAGAGGCTACAGTAATTTCTGGATTGTCTTTGTTTCTCTCAGTATTGCCCTCTTTTCTTGTTTAAGAAGTAATGGTGGGAAAGTGCATTAGTTTGTGTGATAAAAACTTAGCTGTGTTCCACAAGGTAGAGCAGAGAAACACTGGCAGGTGGAGGAGCCTCAGTAACACTTTCCCCAGCTGCCCCCAACCCCATCATAGGAACCATCACCTTATCTCTACAAACCTGAAGGAGCACAGGGACACAGTGTCAGGCAGAAAAGCAAGTTAAGGATACTGAGGAAAGGCCCCTTGCAGCATTGTCCTGGGGGAGCTTTACCTCCATGACTTGGGAGACAAATGCATTAAGATGAGTCAATGCTGAAGCACCTCACAGACTTCCTGAATTTGCTGCCTGGAGGTAGGCAACACATTAGCAGATGCAGAGGAAGAGCATTTAGGGATTACGAAGGACCTATTATGGGATGTTTATGGGAGAAACGAAAGGCAGGGAAAGGAATGGATCTGGGTCGCTTGGGAAGCAAAAGCATGTGAAAATAAAGGGATACAAAGGACTGGTCATGTTTAAAAAGCAGCTGGTCACAACACTTCTCTGTTGTGACCTGTACTTGAAGAGCAGTATGCCCTCTCAATAAACTCAATTTCTAAGTATTTTCCTGCATGAAGGACTGTTTGACTTTCCAAAGGAATTTCCATCTGGCTGCACTGTCAGACTTTGTGTTAGATTTTTGTGACTCTAGTGTTCTCATCTGCTTGCAATCAATTGTAATAAACAGTTAGACTACCATTATTGTTCATCCGTCTGTAAAAAGGTCATCTTGGCAGCTAGTGAAATAGTAGTCATGAAAACACTATGACAGTGATAGATACAAAGTTCCTAATTCTTTCTTACTTGTACTAGTTAGTGCTGGTCAAGTTAAAATTGAATTTTTGTGTTGTGAAGTAAGGAACTAAAATGCCATACTAGATTTGCTTGGTTTTCCTGCTGAGCAGTGTTCTTCTTTCTGGGAAGAGCACATGCATCACTATATTTCTTCTCTAGGATGGGAAAAACCCTTAGGCCTGAATCACAGAATCCAATAAACATGATAGGAAAGGCTCCACTGATTTGTTTACCCCCAACTGCAGAGGAAATGTTTCATGCTGAAAGTGTTTTTAGAGATCTTTGTCAGTCAAAGTACTCCTGGGAGCAAACCTCTAATAGAGCACAGATGATATCAAGCTTAAGGTGAAGTTTTACCATGCACAGCCAAATTGATCTAATGGTTAGCTCCCACCCAAAGAGCCAAAGAGCCAGTTCTTTTTCTCTCCTCTTTGGCCTTAGGAATATGTCAGCTTGGGAAATTAATCTGACTGAAAAGCCAATCCTCTTTCCTTTCTCCAAGTGGGGATGATGGTGGTGATGATGACAATTTTTTGCCATCATCAAATCTTGATGGCAAATCAGGGTAGAGCTGGTGCTGGCACACAGGGATGACCGGAAGAACATGTCTGTAAGTATGGGAGCAGGACCTGCTTTTAAAAGGAGGCATGACACTAAGAGGCTGGAAACTGGTATTCTGAGTTTAGGAGCCTGTACTGTGTAGAAGACAACCTGAAGCAGCCATGTGATCTTGTCCCGTTGCGACATCCACGGAGGGAAGCATTAGTGTGGCAAAGTGTCTCAACTCCTCTTTTCTGGTACCTGGATGTGAGAATGGTTACAGAATGTAGAGAAAATCAAAACCATTTCAAACCAAACTAACGAAAAGCTAAAAAACTTACCAATTTAACCTGATATTTCTGGCCACTGTATGTGTGCTGCAGACCTCTTTCTTACAGGGTTGATGCTAGATACAAATCAGTCTGTGTTATATATTAGCCTGTGTGAGTATTAGAGGCTACAAATGTGCATTAATATTATTCCACTTTATGTTATTCCACATTAACATTATTAACATCACTTTAGCTCAGTTAGTTATAGCATGGTGCTAATAACACCAGGGTTGCAGGTTCAATCCCTGTGGGCCATTCAGTTAAGAGTTGGACTGGAAGATCTTTGTGGGTCCCTTCTAACTCAGAATATCTTGTGATTTGATGGGTGGACCACTCATTGGATAAAAAAATTGTCTGGATGAGTTATTCTCAAAGAATTGTGATCAACAGCTCAATGACCAAGTGGAAAGCAGTGATGACCCCTCAGGGGTCAGTATTGGGCCCATCACACTTCAATATCTTTGTCAGTGGGACAAACACAGTGGGATCAGGTGCAACCTCAGCAAGTTTGCTGATGTGGTGGGTTGACCTTGGCTGGATGCCAGGTGCCCACCCAGCCAGTGTATCACTCTCCTTCCCTGCTGGACAGGGGAGAAAACAATCTATGGGTTGGGATAAGGCAGTTTATCTAATTCCCATCAGCAGCGATGTCTGACCACTCCCGCGAAGCAGGACTTCAGCACACCTGATGGTTCCTCAGCAGGCAGCCATTTTAGACAATGAATGTCCCCCTTCCTGCTCCTTGCCCTGGCTTTTGTATCTGGTTGGTTTGGGTCAGCTGGCCTGCTTGTATCCTCTCCTAGGGTCTTACCTACTATGTAATAACATACTGATGAGGTTAAAACTTCATTATAATTAGTACAGCCCAGAGCTGCTGTTCATGCAGCATGATTTATCTGCTATGCAACACCTCTATACTGAAGGATGAAGCAACTGAAATTTCTCTTGCAGGTTCTAAACCACGAGGTGTTACAAGGTGAACCTATGAAGTACACCACTGTTTTAGCAGATGTGTCAGTTTTGATTACCTGCAGCTGGTAAAAAAATCCTTGACTTGTCATCCAGGTACTTCACAATCTACACCATAGGAAAACAAATACTTGCACAATTTGGTTCTAACAACACATTTTCTGTCAACAAACTCTTGTGTTCTTGACAAGGTGATGAAGAGAAGTAGCTTCCAGGTAACCTGCATCAAATTTTTGTGGTGCTAAAAGAGTAAAGTTTCTCTTGCTTATTTCCCATTTTTTACATTTAAAGAGTATCTTGAGAAGTAAAGGGAAAGTGCTGGTCTGGCTTTATGGTTTTTTCTACCCTCTTGTCTCCTTGTTGTGGGCTACTTTGCTTTTTAGAGGTCTTACTTCATCCACAAAGAGATGATTGAGGATCAAAGAGATGATTTGTTAACTTGGTGTGTGATTTCTGGTTTGTTTTGTTTGTGTTTTGGTTTTTTTTCTCCTGTGTCTTATGCAGCAACTTAATTCAAAGTTCTCCACAGGGAGGGTGTTGACAACTGTTGCTGCCTACTGAGCAATTAATAATTATGTGACGCACCTATTCAAACTCCAGCATGGGGTAAGAAGGAAGGGAAACTCCCAACACTCAGTGCTTAGCAGTGATACACTTTTTTTTTCTTCTGGACAGATTTTGGCCTGAAGGGTTAATTCTTTGCATCTCTGTAAAGAGATTTGGGAAGAGATACATACACCTCTGGATCTTGAGCAAAGAAGATAAATGGTAAGCTGTTTCTAAGGAGTTTATTTTAAGGAATATCCTTATAAGTAATATGTACACTTATAGGGTACACTTATGTGCCCTATATGTACACTTATAGGTAATATTTTTATAAATATAATGCATGATATTTATAACAGGGTCTTGAACATAATAATTTCCTGGATTAAATTATTTTTTTCCTTGATTTGTTGTTGTCAGCACCAGCAGTGTTAATGGAAAATGGATACCTTCAACAGGATAGTGATAATTTAGATTGAGGATGCATTTTGTTTCCCTGTTCCAAAGGACTTAGTTCCAGAAAAACATTCACTGTGGTAGAGGCCAAACCTACATACAGGGTGTACAGAAATCACCTGAATATGTTCAAACATTCAGAGAACTTTACTCTAGATGTCCCAAGGTAGATCAGTAACTTCCCTGTTAATCACTCATTGATGGACAGATGTGCTGTGTTGAAAAGAGGCTGGCTCTTGGAATCTCAGGAGGTTTTGCATTTTCTCTCATCAACTAAATTTGCCCCTTGATACCATTTTTCTTTTTCCTTCTCAGAACTCACTGTTTTCAGATAATTATCTTAGGCAGTGCCTTAGAAATCTCTTCAGTCTGAAATATTGCTACTCCTTTGGAAAGTGGTGGAGTTTCCACAACTAAGAAACAAGACAGTGAAGAAAAGGTAACTGTTGTGCAGTTAGATGAAGGACCAGAGTACTTGCAAGAGGCTAGGATGAACTCATAAAGTAAATCAAATTCATTCTTTTTCATCTATCCCAAAATATCTGAGTCATGTTTATATGCTTTCCAATAACTTGAGCTGGCATCTTCCACTTCTGCTGTTTTTTGCTGTGCTTGTAGGTTGAGTGTGCTAATTATGACATGCCTATTCTAGTTTAATGACATTGAGACTCTAAGAACAGTGCAGTTGCTTAGCAGGCCAGAGAAAAAAACTTCGTGAGAGATTAGAAGACGTTAAGTTTGTGCTATCCATTTTTCTGGCATCCAGATGTCCAGACATTTCATTTCCAGTGTGAATCTATTAGATCCAAAGGAACACCATTATTCAGTGGAAATTGGGACATATGTTGTTTTGTTGAGCAGGTTCAAGCTGAGTTAAATAAAGGTGCCAAAGTCTGCGTATACAATGTGTTTGGAGTCTAGATTTATGAACAGATGGCAACTTCAAATGAGGCAACTGTGGTTTTCTTTCTTGGTCTGCTATTGGCCTGGTGTGTGACCTTGGACAAATGACTTGCTCTCAGACTTCTTGCTTTCATTTGCTGTTCCCACAGCACTTGAGGAGACATATTTTTTACACAAGAGACAGGGTGATTTGTTTTGATAAGGTTTTTGTGGTTATATCTTACAGCAAAGAGAGCAGTCATTTGAAAACCTCGTCTTTCACTATTACAATAAAGTAGCTTCTATAATCTGGTTTGGTTTTGGTTTATTGTACTGATAAAAACACCAAACACAACTTAATGACATTAATGACCTTTATAGAATTATAAAGAAGAAAAATCCCTCTTGGATTGTACAGCTCATTATACTTGCAGGTGTAATTTCTTACCTCCTAGATTTTTCTGGTGCGTTGTGTTAGTGATGTACTGGTTTCTGCAGTGTCACCAAATGTGACAGATTGTAGGGGCAGTGTGCTTCCATTGGGCTTGTAGGGGATGAGAGAATCCTAAAATGTAACATATAGTCTGTAAGATATTGATGGCGTTCCACTTTAATCCCTGAACAAAATCTTAATTCAACACTACCTTTAAGAGACCTCATCTTGCAACAAAATTGCTTAGGCTGAAAAGCCTTCTGCTGAAGCATCTTGTCTGCTGACAGAGGAAAAAATAGGATGAGCTGCAAAAAGTGGAATCAGAGTATCCTGAGTTGGAAGGGACCCACAAGGATTGTTGAAGTCTGACTCCTGGCTGATGTCTGTAGTGCACAGCACAGCGGGTACATGACTTAGTGTTCTGAGAGCAGAGGAGCAAGTAAAAAAAATTTTTACTTGCAAAATCCTTTGCAAGTGAAGTGACTTTCCATTCCTTCCTGACAACCTATCCAGGCAGCTTTTCTCCCTCTTTTATGAGGGGTGTGGAGGATGCAGAACTGTCCTTCTGCTTTTTGCTTTAGAAAATCTTGACTTCTGGTGTGTGTTGCCTTACAAAATGCAAGCACCCAAATGAAAGTCCCAGGCCATTTTTTTTAGGCATAGTTACAAATTATAATGATCCATCTCTTAGCAGTACAACAGGAGTAGGAGCTGTGAGATGCCTGTGTAACCCAGCTCTCCTCCTCAAACAGATAGGTTTGCTGCAGAGCCATTCTCCAAAATTCTCAAGGCTTTCCCATTGAAACAGGCTGCAGAACCCACATGACACAAAAAAGGATCAGTCTGCTGTGATAATCTCAGTAACTGATACCCTCTTTTCCAAGTGCTATGTTCTGTATCATAATGTAAACTAACATGTTAACAAAACAGAACTTACTAAATAAAGAATGACCTGGAGAGAGCGCTATGCATCACCAGTGCAGTTTTTTTTTTCCAAAATCTGTCCTACCTTCCTTATCTAGGTACTAGTTAGGATTAAAAGATGGTCATAGCTTGAGGTCTCCTGAGGGAAAGTAAAGTAGATACAAGAAGTTAATTTACACTGCAATAGAAAGCTTCACACAGTAATAGGGAGTGAATGTGATTTATTAGGTAAAGGATTTAACCTTGAGAGTCTGAATTCAACTGGTTAGACCCTTTTAATATAATGCCCAGTGCCTTATGGCAACCTATTCAATACAACAAAAATAAAATAAGGTGCCTGGTAGGAGCCTGTGTTTGTAAGGGCGTGAGGGGAGGCTGTGTAAGATCATTTCAAGCTGTCATTTGTCTTGATTCTAACTGTAATCACTCTGTATTTTACCATTACCCAATGCCTCATCCAAGAAGAAATAAATGCTCCAGACTTATGTATTTTGCTGTGAAAATAACCACAGAGAATCACAGAATCACAAAGTCAGCTAGGTTGGAAAAGACCTCTGTGATCATCGAGTCCAACCTTTGAACTAACACCACCTTGCCTATTGGACTGTGGCACTAAGTGCCAAATCCAGTCTCTTCTTAAACACCTCCAGGGACAGTGACTCCATCACCTCCCCAGGCAGCCCATTCCAATGCCCAATCACTCTCTCTGTAAAGAACTTTTCCCTAATGTCTAGCCTAAACTTCCTCTGGTGCAGCTTAAAAGTGTGCCCTCTTATTCTACTGCTGGTTGCCTGGGTGAAGAGACCAATACCCACACGGCTTACTCAAAAGCTTTAGCTTTTGCCATGTTTTCACTCACGGCTATGCCAACTGCACTTTTTCCTGCTGGATATTGTATTTATCTGTGTCAGGGGCACCAGCGTTCTCTATTATGGGAGCACTGATAGCTTGAACATTATGCTAGACCAGGGTGCTCCAAGGGGCCAGAAGGCCTCCCTGGCTTTCATACTGTGGGGAGTGTAGTGCAGTGACATTTCCAGGACTGGGCTGGGCTTGTAGCCACAAAGTCAATACTTTTTTGTCCTTGTTGTGCAGTGATGAAGCATCAGTGCTGGCCAGGTCAGTTGGTTTAGGTGATAAGGCTGTGCTCAGTATGGAATTGTCTCACTGGCAGGTGATGTATTGGCCCTGTAAATCATACGGTCAAAATTTGTTCAGTCCTATGCTGTTTCTGAATTTGGTCCATTTTCGACCATGTCAGTCCAGAAGCATAGTTGTCCTATTTTCTGTTCTTCATGAATGGCTTCCTACTGAATTAAGCTACTGATAGATAACTGAGAGTTTCTGGAGTCGCTTGTTAGGAGCTTTGTTCATGTAGTATTTTGGTTTAGTATGTGTGGTTGTTTGTTATGCCAATTTGACATATTGTCCAGAAAAGTGGAGTTGCTGAGTTACTATTGTAATCATTATATTTCTAAGGCAGAGCCATTAGCTGTTCTTAGTATGGGCTTGTGCTCAGTAATGCAGTAAATTAAGCTGATGAATAGTATGTTGTTGTGTTGTTCCTATTACCCTGTCACTTGTAAATTGTGGGATTTAATTATGTCCTAATTATTGTTTTTATATTGCTGCAGTAATACTATCAGGCATTCATATTAAATTCGGCACAAACTGTACTGCTTTTAGTTATCAAAACTAATCTTCTCTTTAGACAGGTCAGACTTGTTTTATTAGTCAAACTAAAGGAAGGGATGTACAATGATCCAGTATATTTCATCAGATGAGAAAGATATTTTTTCAAATGTGTCTTAGACTCTTGAATTCCAAGATCTGTTTTCAAAAGCACCTGATGGGAAGCGCACAAAAAATCAGGTCCATTAAAAATATATTTTTGACATGACTTTTTGTGTTGGAAAGCCAAATCTTTTGTTTACCCTGCAGACTACTCTCTTATCTCTTACCTTAGGTAGAAAGAGGACAGAATTACCATTAGTGAGCTGGTTTAGTACATTATATATAGAAAGGAGCAATTGCGAGCAATTCTGAAATATTAAATCATCTTTAAGAACCGTTTCTTAAAGTTTCATTGTTAGGAGGTCCTTCACATCCCATTGCATCTCATGGTTGACAGATAAAGAGTTTTTTTCCTTCAACAAAAATAGGTAAAAGGGACTGTTACTATTTATGTTCCACAGAGTCATTGTCACAGTTTTCCTCCTTAACTAAGGTACAACACTGCTAGCAGATACTTTTTTCAGATCTGTAAACATGGGAGAATGTGTATAGGTATGATAGCAAGGAAGACTGATACTCAGGTTGCAAAAACTGACATAGAAAATTAACTTGAAATTCTAAGTGAGAACATGTTTACCTACAAAAAGCTGTTGCATTACTTTATGAAGGTATTAAATTGATGGTAAATTTGTCTTCTTGGGACAGTTTCATGCTATTCTGTGCTGCTTTTTACCTCCATCTTGGGAAAACAAAGCATGCTTCAGTTCTTACTCTCTGCTTAGGGCAACTGCAGCTAAAATGACAATTTTTCTTTACATTCGAAGTTTATTCCTGAAGATCTTTTCTGTGTTTATGCTAGTGTTTCAACTCTAAGTAGACAGTAGAATAACAGTAGGGGTTGTTTTAGGTTTCCAGGATACTGAGGCCTGGATCAGTGAGCTGATTCCTTGTATTCCTCATAGATGTCCCCTTTCCTCTGTCGATTTCATTATACATTCACACAAAAAAAGAAGTGTAGTTGAACCAATTCACTTCTTTGGGTTGCTGCCTCCACTTTAGAATCTGTTCCAGCAAAGTCTCATCTTTTAATGCTCCTGTGAACAGTAGTACAGCAGCACACCATCTGCACTCTAGCCTAATTCATCTGATAATGTCTTAGAAACCAAAATATTATGAAGTCTTAAGCAGACAAGAACCATAAAGTTTGACGTTATGTTTCCTGCATTTTTTCAGTGAAGCTGTTCTGTAACATCTGCCTGATAGTGGAATAAATCATGCAATTAATCTAACAGTCCTAATGATAAAGGGACAGAGGAGAAGTGAGCATATAAGGTTACCCCTTACTCCTTAGCAGCCGTATGTTGAAATCTCTTTTGTGCAAGGCACATTTCAGGTGTGGAGTATGCAGTTTCACAGCCTAGATAGAATATCTCTGCCACGGAGGTGAAATATGAGTCAGTGTACTGAAAGACTGCTGTCAACAATTAAGTTTTATGTCTCCAACCTGCCACAGGTAGCATCTGTTCTGTGGAGTTTTGCAGGGTATTAGGTCATTAGGCTCAAGGGGTTTTGAATGAGTACCTCTGTATTAGAAATTAAGGGTTATATTTTGCCTCCATGGGTGTGTCTCCTGAAAAATTGGTGATTACATCAAAGACACAAACTTTGAATGAAATCTGTAAGATGTGAAGGGAACCTGTTGTATCTCTGTAGACCAGAACAGCTACATACTGCATCTACATACCTCTCTGTAGCTGTAATGTGCTTCATGAAATTACACTGGAATAGTGCAGTTCGCATGGGGCCTACACCATTTTGGAAGCACCCTTACGTTTTTTATTGTATTCACAAGATTTAGCAATATGTTTATAGTAAAGTAAATCTCAGTTAACATGTCAGAAATCTGGATGGATTTCTGAAAGTCATCTGTTTGTTGAAATGTATCGACATGACCCTTTTACTGCTGCAAGCTTAATTTAACTGGTTCTGTTCGATACAGTGATTGAACAGATATATTTGAATCTGAATGTATGCTTGCATTGCAAGTTAGATCTTTATTTTTACATATTTAGGGCATTACAAGCTTTGTCTGTTGATTTGACTTTTGTTTTTTTTCTTTTAGCAATTAGCGGAAAATATTGTGCCAGTGTCCATATTCATTTTACAACAAAGAAACTGGAGCTGAAAGAAACGGAAAAACAATGATGCTTAGCAGAATTTGGAAAATCCTGATTTTCTGACAGTAGTAGTTTATTCCATTGTAATTATAACTGTTCTATTCAGAATTTGAAGTTTCTCCTGTATTTTATCATGTTCCTATATAGTGACCATATTCTCTAAATTTATATATCACTTAAACTTATATAAATTTATATACCACTTATCACACTTTTCATGCCAGTTTAAGCAGGTGTATTAAATAATGAATCACAGAGTAAGTAGTAGGTTTATCTTAAATTCCCCTGTGTGCCACATCAGTCTGGCTCTGGCCTAAATGGAGCTAATGTCCTTTTATTTTAGAGTAAGCAGCTGAAGAATTGTGTGATAGGTTCTGGTCTTCCAGGCTTTATAACCTGTAATATGTTGTCCTGTTCTTAAAACAGGAAGTCCGCAAGGAAAATAATCCCCTAATTGCAGGTACTCCCACACACATGCAGTAGTTTAATAACTGAACCCATCTGAACATGGTGATATAAAGGACAGCAAATGTAGGTGGTTTACACTATATTTATTTGTTTGCCTCATTGTTTTCCATAGTTGAAGCTATGAGAATCAATAGAGACAAAATGAGGTGTAGCCAGCAGCCTTTGCTTTAGTGCCTGCTGTCAGCCTTCTGAACTGGTGTTTAGCTGACAGTTAAACCAAAGCCTGATGCAGTTTCTGGATGAGTGAAGAAAAGGAGAAAGGAAAAAAAGTGCAAGGTAAATGAAGAGGGTGTTTTGAAAGGAAGACAGGAATAGAAGGGATATAAATTACTCATAGAGAAAGAACAAAAGAGGGAAGAGTTTTGGAATCTTTGATCTTACAGCATCACTGAGATGTGAGTTTGTAGCATATGAAGGGAGAAATGTCTATTGGTTACCATCCCATTGACTGTAATCATGACATCTGCAGATACACCTCCAATGTTTTTCACCTTGGTACTCCCTAGATATTGCTGGTGACTCCTAAAGAAATATCTCTAGTTGAAGTTTCAAGTCTTGCAGGAATCAGAGTACTGAATTTCAAGTTAGTGGCTTCCTCAAATAACTGCTTGCTTAGAAGCTTGGATGTTTGGCATGCTGTCTTGGGTTGTCACTTATTTTTCTAAAGCAAATTTGGACTTCAGTCCTTGCTGTGTTAGGATAGGGATTCAGTCTTTTCAGTCTGTCACCTGGGTGTTCAGAGAACAGATGTATTGTTTGGGAGTACTCTTCAATTCTGTGGTGATTGCTGCCTCAAATATTCTGATGGCATCTGCCTCTCTGATAGCAGGTAGAGTGTTTGGAACAGCTGGGTATACTTAAATAATTTGGGACTGGATCAAAACCAAAAATATATGGAATGCATTGAGTGGCAAAAGATGTAATTGAAATGGGATAAAGAATAGCAAGGTAGCAATGCAATTTCCTAACCACTTATATATGAAGCAATCAAAACAATGAAAGCATCCTGAAGGGCAGTAGGTCTAAAGCTGTTTTGGCTTACTGCCAAATTAGGAATAAATTACAAGTGCTAAAATTTTGTGTGAGTTTAATCACCATTCTTAGTATTGTTAAAAAATTCTATCAAATTCTAATGGATAAAATGAAATCTTAGAATAAATATAATAAAGCTATGTAATAGAACTTCTAAATATGTAGTGAGAAAAATATCTCAGCATCATTATTTTTTGCATGTTTCTGGCAGGAAGTAGGAGAGGGAAAGAGATACAGAACCTGTGCATGGAGACATTCAACTATATAACATATACTCTTGTTTATGTTGTGATGTGAGACCTGGTATGGCATCTAGGCCACGGTCTGGATGAATGGGTGAAAAGCCTGGTGCTGATCCAAGTGCTTCCCATTTGGAAGACTGTACAGAAGCGAGGGGAAGGCTGTGGTAGGGTATAAACCTCAGGTGCTCTAACCTCATCTTCTGAGAATAAGCAATAACATATGTTTTGGGAGGATATTTTTTGTTATTGCTTTTCTACAGTTAAATACAATTAACTTGAATGTATGAATTATGATTTGGGTAAGGTTCTCCAAATTATCTGCAAAGATTGTATCTTAAAGCCTTCCTGGGTTTTCTTTTAAGACAGTGTTTCAGCAGCAGAATATTAATGCATAGTAAAGTGCCAAGTATTCAGATTCTCAAATTGGGGGGTGACCTATTAAAGAATAAGATAGAAGACTCAGATTAAGTGAAGGTAGTGCAGATAGTACAGGGCTGTTTATCCCAATGATTTCTCCACTATTTTGCTGGCTTTCCTACTTGCCTGTTTTCTCTCTTCAGTGATCTGGTTTTGTGTTTCCTTTTTTTTTTTNTGTTGTTGTTGGGTTTGGTGGTGGGTTTTTTGATTTTTTTTTTTTGTTGTTGTTTGTTTGCTATAATTACTCTGAACCAACCTCTGCTTCCGATGTCTTAAGTGTCATGTGAGTGCATGAGTCTTGTGCAATATTACTTTGAGGGAATAGGAGTCATTCTGGTATACAGGTAATATGTATGTGTTTAGTGGTATACTGCCAGTCCTGTGAATCCCTCCACTGCTGTAATCATTGTAACCACCTGTTGCTTTGTACGTGTCTTTGATAAGACGGTCTGTCCTGCAAGGTATGCTCCCCGGCATCTACGCTTAGTTAAAAAGTGTCACGATTTGGGACTGCCTTTTAGCAGTTCCCAACTAAAACTATTCTGTGAAACCATGGGATGAAGAATGGTGTAAAATGGCCTTAAGGTTTCAAGGATTCGTGAGGAAACGTCATCACAGAGCCTCCCTACTAACATTTTAAATATTCCACCAAATAAAAGTTTTTAATGGTGTTTCTCTGTTTGGGGCCTGAGATAGATGAAGACCTTCCTGTTAAGTCACAGCATGTGATACACACAAAAAATGTAAGAGTAGAAACAAGAAGCTATTAGGTTTTCTTTCTTCTTAGTCAGAAATTGTTGGGGATGTGGTGTGGAAAACCATGCTGAATAAACTAGTTCTGTAGGAGGAAGCTTAGCCACCTGACAACTCCCACATTCAAACTGTGCCAGCTACACAGTCGATTTTTGATAAAAATCAGCAATTGGCTCTTGGTTAAAGCTAAACTGAGCAGTGCCAGGCTGTGGGAACCCTGTAGTGCAAAGCAGAGTCCTTCAAATGGACCTTCAAGAGATTGTCAGCTGTGCGTGCTTTCCCTGTGTGCTGGCAGCTGTGGCTGCCCAAGTACAAGAAGTGCTCATTCATTTTGCTTCAGAGTAAACTGCTTGCTGTGGTTGTAGGGGAGAGAACCCATCTTAACCCTCCCTGCTGGTTACTTATGTATGTTGTATGGATAATGATTTTTGTTCCTTTTTTTTTTCCTGTAGTCTTGGGTATTTACTAGCCACAGCTGTGGGCAACCTGGTTTGAGAAGTGAGATTCTTAACTTGCACTGAAGGAAGTTTTCCTCTTTTCATATCTTTTAAGTGCTTAGTCCTATATTTCTGTCATAGTAAATCTTTTGTGTGCATAGTTAGAAGCATAGTTAGTGCTGTATGAGAGTTGCTCTGACCGCAAACTGTAAAGAGTGATCAAACACTACACTGTTCTTCTGCCTGTAAAGTGCTTACCACAGGAACAGTTTTCAAAAAAAAAACACATGCAAACCCTCCTTCCAGATCAGTTTGTGATGAGTTTTATTTTCAATATTTACAATACAGGTCAAGCAGTATGCAGAGAAGGCTTTGAAAGTAGTTTAGTACATTAGAAAAGCAGAGTCATAAACTGGTTACTTTTCAGTGTATAGAGGGAAGAAGGCAGTTCCACAGTTTTTGCCTAGAACATACTGCTTCTGCATTCGTCCTCTAGTGCTGGTACTTTATGGTCTGTGCAGAGCTATCCAGTCAATATGGTTCTGACCAGTTACTGTCTGCTAAACTGCATTAAAGGGCAGCACATTTTTTTTTTTATGTCCTAAACTCTCTCCAGGTAAACAATCCTTACAGCAACAGTTGTATAGTGAATTGGAGAGGAGGCTTGCAGTCCTAGGAGGACTCTCAAGTGCCCTTTCCAATACTAATTGTTTGATATATCATGTTTCTGACTTCCTTTACTTGCTTTCATATTTCAGGTATCACAGTTGGCAAAGAAAACAGTTGTTTTCCTCCAAGTGAGTCCTTCAAGACTGCTGATTTAGAGCTCTGGAGAGTGGATGATTGTCCTGTCCCAGGTATTTTGTTTCTATTTGGCAGATTCTGTGGTGTTCCCCCTGTGTATAGGAGTGGGTCTTCTTGGCCAAATGGTAAGGTTGAACAAGTTGCAGGGTGGTGATCAGAATTGTTCTCCACAGAAAAATCTCTTCAGCAATCAAGTCAGTTTAGACCTGTGAGTTAAGACAAACATACAAATCAACACTGTGGATGATTTATTTCTTTGAGTTTTGCAAGAACAGATCCCACAACTAGACATTTATGACCCCACCATCACTTGCAGAGACTATGCCATGTGATTGCATGCTGCTGAAACATCATATCACTTGCCAAGTTGCAGGCTACAACCAGGCCCTTGAGCTACAAAACCATCATCTCTCATATCTGTGAAATATTTTGCATTCTTCAAAAGACGTGTACAAATACCTTGACTTTGTCTCCTTGGTATGTTTGAAAATGTCAGTAATCAACTGTAGTTGCTGCCATTTTTCCTACCTGCTATACTGAGTGCTTTGATCCAAACCATGAGAAACAGATTTCTTCTGTTATTTCATTCACTTAGCTTTTCTGATACCCAAGCAGAGCTGTGTTTTAAGGTTAGTGGATTGGGTGCTATATCTGCTGGAGCTCTATTTCAGGACAAGGTTTTAGATTTATGGTATAAATAATTAGAAGATATTCACAATTATATTATCACTTCTGAGTTCCTCGCAGGAATACTGCACTGATTCCCACATGATTTTAGGCAAATTTTGTTTCTCAGAAACAGGGAGCTAAGGGTAATTCTTTGCATCTGAAAATCATCATGCACATGTTATGAGTTATCAGTTTGCCAGAAAGGGTGCAGCACACCAAAGTTGTCATAGCTTCCCTGCAGATCTGTGCTTTGGAAAACACCTTTGATACCGTGAACTTCTTGGGACAGTTGCTGAGGTGCTGTGTCACCAGCCTGCCTCTCTGCTGTCCCTTCTGCCCACATTAACTTGAGCTTTCATGGCAGAAGCCAGACTAAGGTTTAGGAGGTCTGAATGGGTGTCAGCTGACCTTTTTGCATCATGTTTTCCATGTCTATGCTTGCAGGAAGTTCTGTTTTCGTCATGGAGTGTTAGTTATTTGTTTCTGCCAGCATAGTGTTTGCAACTTGACTCTGACACTGTATCTCTGGTTTTTTGCGTGCTTTCAGTGGACAAGAAAATGAGTGCTTTTATCTGAAATGTCACTGAGATGGAACATATTATTTAAACTTCTTTTCTTAAAGCAGAACACATATGTGGTTTCCTAAAGCAAAGATTTAGACCAAAAATAAAACTGAGTTTGGCCACTGCATGCAGAATAGGGCACTTGAAGTTCTAGGGCATACACTACTGGCTTCTAGCAGATAAGCCAGTTTATTGTCTTCTGCAGAAGGCCCTGACGTGAAGTCTAAGAACACATTTTTGTGTGTGTATATTTTGCTGTTCCTTACCATTCACATGAACTGACTGCCATTTTTCCTACAGATGTGAGTGAACTTAGTTTTAGGTTTTTATAAGGGAATTGTGTGGATGATGGTGTAGGTTTGATAGTGTAGGAGTGAGCAAGAAATCCTATTTTAATGCTCTCAGTGTCTACTCAATTGTGCCAGTGCTTTTAAAAGCCAGGATGTACATTTAGGAATTAAGCTGCACAGAACAAAGAGATTTTTGAAGAGTAACCACAGTTTAATTTCACCTGTCCTTTGTATACTGTTTTTAAAGGAATGAAGGATAACTGTTCTCTGTTGCAGCAAATGCTGCAATGTTCATACTGCAAAGGCCTATCAACCATCCACTGTTGTGGTGAGGTCTCCATCCATAAAGACTGAGAGATTTGGGCAATGGCAGGGTTAGTCAGGTGGTTCTGTTGCTATTCATGCTGCATTAAGCTGACCCACCCAATCCACCAGTATGGTCAACTGTGTGTATACAAGAGCTATGACTGTAACAGCATCTGAGGAGACAAGGCACACGCAAGTTACCACATTGCTTTGGTGTTGGTGGAAGGATGTAGCACGTCTCAGGGGCTTGATAATTGAAGGCAGAGGCTATTTGTGTACTTACAGAGAATGTGGTTTAGTGACTGTGCTTGCACATGTGCTAGCCACGACTCAGAGTAGTAAAAGCCTGTGAACCAGGGAGAGAACTGGAAAAACCTGGGTGTGTAATAAAGGATTGAAAGGGACTGTCAGAACTCCATGCTTTGCAGTGACCTGTCACTTTGTCAGACTTCAACTTCTGTAGTTGCTTGAGCTAAAGGGAGTTTCCCATCTGCTTTAAAGGTTTGGGAGGTCTGAAATTATCATGACAAACACTGTAATTTACTTAAGTGGCCATGGCTGAATAACCACTCCCATGGTCTTTTATTCCATCTGTCTCACCCTCTGCCTTCCACATAGACCTTTCCTTGTGTTGTCCTTTTCCCTGATCTATGTGGCCAAACATGAAATCAAAGAAGTTGATTGGGATGAAAAAATGGTGGTTTGCTTAATTATTGTGGTTTATGTCTGAGTCTCATACAGCTCCCTGCAAGGGGATATATAGGTGCCTGGGCTAGGTATCATAGGGGAAATCGCAAGAAGGTGGGAACTTGAAAAGGGAGAAGGGAAAGTTGGACTGTTTTCAGGGAAAAAAATGTGATCATCTGTACCCCTACATGACTATCGGCTATCAGGCTATAAGAATCAAGACCTTAAATTCCTGGATGACAGGGGAGCAGAGACTGAACTACAGTGTACTCTAAGTCATGTATTTTCTGCAGCTTCTTTACTATAGTTCCAACAGGTACCTATTTCAGTTCACCTTAAACTGTATGCTACAGTAAGTCCATGTTCCTGACTAGATTGCCTTGAATGCTGTAACAATATAAACTTCTAGTTAAGAAGTGCCAGGGTACTTTCAGTGTTATCATGGTGATCAGTGTACTTTTACAGAACTTCTGATGGATTTAATACTTGTAGAAGGCACTGAAATGATACTGGTTGAGAGGTCACTTCTCTGTTAAAACACAGTTATTCCCTGTTTTAAAAAATGTCCTTAAATTGCATTAAAAACCTGCACTTATCTAAGATTTGAGTAGTTATACCTGATTCTGCTGCCGTCAAACAACTTCATCATAGAAGTTACCTCTTTTTAAGTCACTTCTAATTGTTTTGTACAACTAGTTTTCGTAAAAGGGAAGAGTGGCTTCTTTTTGTAGTCTGTGTGGAAGGGAACCAGGAACTTTGTCAAAAGAAGTGAAATTAAACTGTTGTAAATAAAGCACCAGGACACACAAATGCAATCGTTCTACCTAACGTTGCCGAACGTGTTCATGGAAAATAGGATGAAGCTATATTGTTATTGTGGTTATTAGTTAAAGTAATCCCAGTAGCTTTAGAGAAGAGGAAATTGCCTCTCAACCAGCATCACTCCTGAAAGAATAAGGAATGGCGACTTAGATTTTGGAAAGAAAAATGTGAATATCAGCTGATGCGGAGTGAGTTTTCATAGTGTCCTTAGGGATAGACAATTCACTTTATTTGGTGCTGGACAAGTCATGTTTCCTCACTTTCTGGGTTAATAAAACAGGAATTATATCAGCTACCTTCCCAGCAGATATCTAAAGCTTGTGTATTCCTCACTAGACTGCTGTGATGAAAGGTATGTGTCTGTAAACAGTGTGTCATTTAGCAGTCTTGTTACCCATTATCTAATAGAAAATATATGAAGAAATTATATTGTATGCCTTTAACTCATCAGTGACTCCGATATGATGGTGATCACAGTGTGTGGTTTGTTGTGGATATTTTTTTTCCAGTGGAATCTGCATGGGCAAGACTGGTTTATTATTTCAAGATGTTGGTATACCTGATATTTAGACTGAGGTACTGTTTCTGTATGTCCATAAGGCTGGCGACAGTATTGATCACTGTGGTGCTGATGCCATGAATGGAGCTTGTGAGGTCTGATTCTCTTGTTCTGAGCATCTCCTAATCTGTAGTTAAAATTCTCATTCATGGCCCTGCCAGCAGGGAAATTCACTCAATTGTATTATTTTTGGTGTATAATAGTCTATCAGGAAAAGATGTTGATGACTGTCACAAACTTTCAGAAGCATATTACTCTGGAAAGAAAGAAAAGAAACTGAATGATTAGAAGGAGTTAACCTCTGTGAGCTGCCCTTATCAGGGCAGTCATGTATTAAGCATCTAGTTCAGAAGAGCATGCAGAACACTGTATACCGTTAAGCCAAATATCATGAGTGACAATATCATTCTTTATGCCCCATTGTATAGTTAGGACCTGTCATAAAAGATCAAAAGCCAGTTTCTGTCACTTTTGACACGAGTATTCAGGAGCAATTCTGCTGATATTATGACAGTAATATCAGCAGTATCTGCTGATATTATATGACAATAAACTGCAAAATATCTGTTAGCAATAGTCAAATTTAATTTTATGTGGAATGAGGGTGTCTGCTACTGTGCTACAGATTTCAAGGAGTTGTGATCCAGCCTAACCAATACCACAATGTTGTTCACTGTGTTTCAACTCTGAAGTGAAAGTCTCCAGACACCCACTGAGATAATGAAACTGGAACCATTTCTCATTCATGTGTTTGTCCTCCAGTACAAAGTTTTAATTGACAGTATATGATTTAGGATGGAATAACAAACCTCTCATCATTGATTGTTGATTCAAACAGTACAGCAACATGTCGGAAGTTTAATGGTGAATGAGTTCCTGCCATGGATTAGTGATTCAGTCCTAAGCAGAGGAGTGGCTGTCCTACCATTAACTCTCTCCACTTTATTGTCTAAGCAGTAAAGATGCTCTTAGAGCCCACAGAATTTGGCTAGAGCTTTCCTGTTAGCATCAGCCTCTGAAGGATCCAAAACTAAAGTCTCTGTGTTTAATCTCTTCTGAAAATTAGGTGGGCCTGTTCATTTGTCTCCTTCTTTATTCTAGGGAAGTAAAGGTGATGCTGTTTGTAACTGTTCAGAAAAGCCTAAATTCTAGCTTATTTCTTCATTCATTTCTGTTAGCTTTTGTGTGAAGAAGGGTTAATTAGACAGCAAATACCATCAAGAAACAAGATGCAAAAAGATATTTCGGAGGGCTGATTCACTGCAGTATTTTTATGAAATTCAGGTCATACGCTTTCCTATTTTGCATTCTTGCACGTGAAAATGCATGAGAAAACAAATCTATCCATCCCTTGGCGTTCCAGAGCCTTCAGCCTCATTTTGAGAGAGCTATATCTCTAAGAGAAGCTAAGCAGTGACTTTGACTTCTACAAGCAAGCTTAGCAAAGATAGAATGTATTTTTGTATTGTGTAAAGTTATAGAAAGATGAAAAAAGATGAAAGAGGTAGAAAGATGACAGGAAACCTCTTAGCTTTTATTGCAAAATACTGGACAGAAAACTCTCCAGACAGGAAATGTATAGGAAATTCTTTGTCCTGATTCTGCCTTGATGAGTTAAAGAACAGTTTCACCTGGCTACACAGTAATCTTCTGCATGAGTGTTTGAGATGAATTTGACTGGGACGTATGTGTGCCTCCACAGACAATTTCAACATGTAACTCCTGGTACACAGAAGACTTGAGATAATGAGTTATTTGCTTGGTGTTTTGGTTGCATTTTTTCTGCTGTAATTAGTCTTCTGCAGTCTTACTGAATGTATGGAGAGTAGTGGGAAACAGTATGTATTTAATATGATTAATTATGTTTGCATATTCAGTAGAAAATAGTTTATAAAATATGATGCTTTCTGTTTTTTCTGGAAAAGGTTTAACAGCAGTGAGTACTATGCTTTAAAATGTCTCTTTTGAAGATGAGTTTTATTTGGTGCTCAACCTATTGTTGCAAATAAAAACTCCTTGCATGTTCTGGTGAATATTTGGAGTTGAGGAAGGCAGTCGAAATAGCCACACAAGAACACCGGGTATATTAAAATGGGAAAACGAGTAGTTACCTGAGCTGTAAAACTTTGGAGTTAACCTCCTTATTACTGCAAACTGGGACAATGGCTCCATGGCATCTCCAAGTGTGTCAGTCACAAGCTCAGTCTATGCAGCAGTACTCGCCTATTCTTTGAAAGGCTTTTAAGTAAACAGCTGTCTGCAGCAGAGTATTTGAGAGCTGGAGGTTGTGGATCTTAGCAACAAACAACAAACTGCAGGGCAAAGTTGACTGTTGACTGTTTAAAAGTACCTGCATTTCCTGCCAACACTTAACTGTTCCAAGGCTAGTTTTCTTAAAAGTCTTCTTTCCATGACCTTTGTCGGGTTTCAGAATTTCTGGATTTGATAATTCAGGATCTCTGTCTTTGAACATTACTCAACGGGTGTGTCAGATATGACAGTAATCTCCCTGGAGTTCATTCCCCAACTGCGTGTATTTTGCTGGCTCAGAAAGAATGACTGTTTATAAAATCACTGTTGGAGTATCCCTTCATCATGCCATTAGCAGAAGTTCAAACAAGCTGGTTTTCTGTAACTGCTACTTGCTGACAAAGTGGCTGAAAGCTAATCTTTCAGCTGTTTGGGAGAGGATTTTTTTATGGCATTTACACCCTATTATGAGGGCACAGGGTATAGCATGCCAAATTTCTTCTTGCTTGGGAAGGTGTTGCTTTCTCGTGGTGATTAAGAAAAAGGAATCACCTTTTTCTCTTCCTTTCTTCTCCCCTCGGCAAAGCTTTGGGCAACTGTCTTCAGAAGAATTAGTGCTAGGCACACACAGACTTGTAAAATTTTCATGGATATGATTTCTCTTAAAGGAAACAGTGGCACGTACAAAATCTTGTAAGAATTCATCAGCCGCTGATAGGGTGGGACTTTTGTATTTCTGTGCAAATTTAACAAATATTATGTTATTTAATTTAAATAATGCACAGAATAAAATGTTTGTTCTCTGTCTTTATTCATAAAATCTTCATTACTAAAACAAAGTCTGAGATAGCACCTATCTACCCTATCACCTACTAACTGCCTACATTTAGTGATGATATACTCTTTTTTCAAGTATAAGAGCAAACAAAGCTCTAATGCAGTAATTTATTTTTTCCACGTGGCTCACTATTAAACCATTCTTTTTTGCCAGAGTAGGTTAGATGGAACAACACAGAGTCTATGTTCTTGTTTTTGTAAGAACAACAATACCAAGTATTCTCCTGTAGAGAAGATGAATAGAGCTATTAAAAAAAACTGTCAGCTTTACAATTGCTTTCTAATAATTCTATACAATACAATAGAAAACTGAGTCCACTACTGACTCTTTGAAGGTGGATAAAGAAAAGTAACAATCTCCATGCATCTGTGGGAAATAGGAGTTACTTCTGTGCAATACTGCGGTTTTCACTCTAACTAGGTTCTATGACGTTTGCAAAAGCAAATAGCTCAGTAATTTAAAATGGAGAACAAATAAGGAGAAGTTTTGCCTGGGGATTTTGTTTCCCTACAGAGAAGAGCACCACAGATATGGCAAATTTTTGAGGCACCATTGGTCACTTTAGGAGCAGTTAGATAAACCTTCTAAATTGTCACATAGTATTTTGTCTACTAAACTTATACACACATTTTGTGTGCTATATGTTCTCTGTAAAAATGCAGCAAAATGAAAAGATTGGTTTTAAAATCAGGAGATTATACAATGTTTATTGAAATCCCAACTTTATAACTTGAGAGCCTCTATTTGGGAAGATATTTTAAAAGAACAGAGAAGTTAATTCTGTAATACTTTGAAAAATGAGACACTTTTTTTTGCTTTTAATTTGTCATCAAGTTAGTGTTTGGCCAGTTTTTAAGGCTAGCTTGTTACATACTTTCAGCTTATAATTACTAGAAAATTATGGTAAAACAGTAACAAACTGACAGGACCAGACTCGAACTTACCACTGATGTGTATTGTTTCTATATCCTTAGGGACTTCAAGCCTTTTGAGGAGGCTTTCAAGAGGAAGAGCTACTAGATTGCTCCAATTAATACGAGCTTCGCTGGGAAAAAGAGCAGAGCCTGGAGGTCCTGTGATAGGGAGCAACTTTTTTCAGATACCTGCATTAAATCTCAGATGTGGTTTTCTGCCAGCTGCTGCAGAGGAGAAAATTAGCAGACATGTCCATTGCACTGAAGCAAGTCTTTAATAAAGATAAGACCTTCCGTCCAAAACGCAAGTTTGAGCCTGGAACTCAGAGGTTTGAGCTTCACAAACGAGCTCAGGCATCTCTCTACTCAGGCCTGGACTTGAAAGCAGCTGTGCAGTTGCCCAGTGGAGAAGACCAAAATGACTGGGTGGCTGTTCATGTGGTTGACTTCTTCAATAGGATCAACCTAATTTATGGAACCATCTGTGAGTTCTGCACAGAGAGGACCTGCCCAGTGATGTCGGGAGGCCCTAAGTACGAGTACCGCTGGCAGGATGACGTGAAGTACAAGAAGCCCACAGCATTGCCAGCACCCCAATACATGAATCTTCTCATGGACTGGATCGAGGTGCAAATCAACAATGAGGACATATTTCCTACAAGAGTAGGTAAGTGCGAGGGAGATGTCCTAAAGCATAAACTGCCTTTCATTCTGTGTACTAAGCATGTTCTCTTCCCACCTTCAGTTTTAGGGAATTAAAGTTGTTAAACAGTGGAGGGGGAAGGAGAAGGATTCAGAAATAATGTGAAATGTATGAAGTGTTAACTGTGGCTGCTACATAGGGTGGAGTTGGTTAGTCTTGAATATTTGTCTCTAGTGAGCCTCTGGCTTTAATCAGTGAGGGTGGTCAGCATTGCATTAATACCTTCTTGTAAACTAATCAGATTTGCATGGCTTTGCACTTTGCCTGTCCACTTAGACAGATCCAGAATGCATACAATATTTACAATGGATCAAAAGCAAAACTAAATCTTCAGCTGTGGCTACATGGAATAACAAAATACAAAAAAAAAGACAGATACCTACCGCAGCCCACCTTAGAGATGTCAATGTACTTACATGATTTTTAGCAGTTTAAATTAGTGGGTACTAATTTACTTCTTTCAAGTGGAAAAGCTGGGAGCTTGCTGTAAGATGTGAGATGTTGTGTATTAGTACTTGGCCCAGCTGGTACGAAAAAAGAAGATAATATGTTTGAATTAGTTCAGCCCAATATTTTGCATCGTATGTACAGATAGGACCTGCTGCTAGTTGGTAGATGATGTGTCTATCAGTAATTCCTGACCTTTGAAATACATTATTCTCAGGCTTGACAGCTATGTGTCTAGACAAAGTTGTGGTTTGTTTTCCAGTTCCTACCAATTCTACACTGACAGGTAGAAGAATGCGGTAACTATATTTTTTAATCTGGACTTTGACAACACAGGAAGAAGGAGGATTTCAGAAGAAGCAGTGTCATGTATTTTGTGTAGTGAAAAGTGAGTTTGATTTCTCAAGCATTTGTTATTTTATGTTTCATCAGAGTGAATGATTTTTTTTTGAAATTGAATGTTGGTTGAAGATGCAGAGAAATATGTGATTTTGCTTCCACCGATATTTCTTTAGGCTTTTGTTATACCAAATTTCCAGCTTGGAGTATTTCAATATTGCTCTGTTTTCTTGTGTTTTGCATATGCAGGCAGTGTGGTATGTCAGCAGATATGGGGAGCAGGTAGCACACAGGCATGCTGATGGGTTTTACTGAACAATCTGTAACACACAGGCTTTCAGCTCTAGATGCTCCTCCATTATATTTGTAGTAAGATACTTCCAGAGCAACTTTTATCCTGAAGGCTTACCTACTGTAAGCCTAAGAATGGAATCAGTAAATACTCTCAATCTACAGGTTTTTTCCTCCCAGCAGCTTCTGCTGTTGCCAATTACATCAAACCTGAAGAAACTGAAGAAGGGTAAAGATCTGTGGTCTCTAGAATTGGGCTTGACTCTGTTACAAGTCAAAACAGGAAAGCTTGATGTCCATAAAAATCTTTTTCTCACTCTGAACTGACCCGAAGGAAGGGGAGAACTCTGCTTGAGCCTTCTTGGAGTGTTGGACTTTGATGTGTTCATGTTGCAGACTGAGATGACTGGAGAAGTCCCGTAGAGAGATTTTCTAGATACCTTTGGAGCATTATTCCATAGAGCAGCACTTGTACGTGTATTCCCCCTCCCCTCCTCTTGAGCCTTTGTTGCAGATACCACACTGGCCCACTGCACACTTTTCATTATCTTTTCAATTCACTGGTTTTCGTAGGAAACTATTGGTAAAATTGTTGAGAGGCCTTAGATCTTGCAATTTAGAGGCATATATGCTGTGTTGAATTTGTTCTTCTGGGTACCTCTTCTGTCAGCAAGTCCCTAGTTAGGCACTCAAAACAATCAATGGACAACTTACCTGAGTACTGTTTATAACACTATTAAAGGCAATGCAATCACTCAGCATGTGTGTTGTTACATGCTTTGTATTTCACAATTGATTAGAGGGAGAACTTCTGTTATTGTGTTGGGTACTGTTTGTTCTACATGTTCTGCAGCAGCCTCTGGTTAATACACCGTAGAGTTCAGAGGCACAGTAGTAATGCAAACCTCTATTGTCATTGAAAACTGTGGTTGTCCATTCCTTAAAGAAGCTGAAGTAGATCCTGAAAGCTGATATACTCAGAAAACAAAATAGGCTTATATATGTCCTTACTAATAGTGCAACAGTTTTAAAACATTGAGTGGCTCTGACTTAAAGAGATTAATTTGAATCTTTCTAGTCTGCAGATAATTGTTCTGAAAAAAATGTGTGTCTAGTGAATGGTATTTGGGCTGACTTCTCCACTGGCAAATGAGTTTGGTGAAGAGACTCAGACTGATTAATAAGAGCTGATCACAGAAACCCTGAACACACCTTTCTCTGCTTAATCCTATTAAACTTTTCCTCTTTCATTTGACATATCCCATGCAAACTATCTAAAAAGAGATTTCAAGAATTGTGATTAAGAACATTTCTCACTGAGAAGCTCGTTTCAACGAAAATAATTTCAGAATAGGGATGGCCAGGTATGGTGGGAGCTTCTTTTTTGTTGTGGTGTTGTTCCACTGTGGTATAGAAAAATGACCATAGGTGCAGCTGAGTTATAAATTGTTATAGATGTTGTATTAACCCAGTCAGTGCCTACACTGGCACAATAGCCTCTGACCTCATCCCAATCGCTGTAAGTCCTGTTGTCTGGTGTTATTTCCTCTCTTCCTCCAGTCATTCTGGTCTATTCGTTTTCTGGTAAAGAGCCTCCTCTCACAGCCATTCTCCTACTAATACTGAACTGGCTGGCAGGAAATAAGGAGCCCTCATATGGCAACAGAAGAACTGTCAAGAATTGTATGCAGGTGACAAAAACAGGTGCTGAGTATCAGGATTCTTTGTATACCAATTTGTATTTGATTCTATGTGTAGCAAATATATTCTTTGCTGTTCTTTGTATAGCAAAACTTTAAAGACTGTCCTTCTGAAATGACCCAACAGTCTGTAGACGATTGCAGACATCTCTGTTATTCTCAGTTTCTGTTGTCCATTTTAAATGGATTTAAGGCACATAAGGGACTGACAACTCTGGAAACAAGTTCTGCCTGTAATAACCCCATATAGACCTGTCTCAGCCCTCAGTGTGTGGGAATTCAGGAGCAGAAGAGAGGAGAGTCTGTATGCCTGCTCAGGTCACTCTGGTGAAGCTATCCATATTAGTCCAGAACAAGCATTTTTGTAATGTGCTTGAGGTTAATTTGGCTTTAGGGTAAACTCTTTCTTCAGTAAATACTAATTGCTCTTCCAGGCACCTAGTAGTCTCATAATTCAAGGCATATATTTCTCAGGCTCATATAGACAACCTAAATACTCTATAGCCTCCAAAGTACCTTTTCTTTCCACCCTCTATTTTTTTCATCTCTGTGCTTTTTGGTAAACAGTCTGAAGAAATATTTTGGAGTTGAAAGCAGTAGATCCTTAGGACACATGCAGGTTCTTTTGAACTGTGATTGTCAGCTTTCATCATATGACTTTGGACAGTGTAAAAAAGGAGTTAAGAAAGCAAGCAGCTTTCTTAACTAATTCTGTCTTGTTTGGATTTTCTACCGAATGAAATGGGTTTTTCTTCTGTTGTAAGAGTCACTGGGAAAAATACACAGATATTTAAGGCCATAGGGGATTATATCATTATTCTCGTCTGACCTCCAGCATAACACAGTTTGGAGAACATCACAACATGTACCTGCAGGTCTAGGCCCAGTCCTTCCTCCCCAAGCCCTGCCCCCCTTACACTCACAGTGAGTTGGTTCTGATCCATATCAGTAATTCGGTGAGATTTGGATCCAGGATCTCGCAGTGTTGTCCCCATGCTTCAGGGTTTTCAAGAGGAGGCAGAATAAAGCCCTGAGCAATCTGATCTGATGGCTATATAAAGTAGCATGCTGGGCTGCAAACCTCCCAAAATCTGTGTCAGCCTTAATTATCCTATGACTCTCAAGTCTAATTTCAGCACGGCCAGGCTACCTGAGGAACAAGAGCTCAATTGATTAAGAACTGGTTAGGCAGATTAAGAAACTGAAATCTGACATTAAGGGAAATACAAAACCACTTTTAAGTTATGAGAGTTTTTGTAGAGGAGGATCTAAAGGGTTATTAAGCTACTGTAGTCAAATAGCCTAATTATGGCTTATCAAAATGAAAACATACTTTTAAAATGTTTAAGCTAGGATTTCAGCTGAAAAGTTACTGTATCTTTAGAAATACACTGGCTGGTCCACGTTTGACTAGTAAATTTTGGTAACTATCAGCTTCAGTGCTTTTGCACAGAGCATATGTGTGATGCTGCTTCCAAAAGAGGAGCCTTTTAGCTTAATCCTTAAACCTGTCACATCATTGCTGGATTTGGGCTATAGAACAATTTTGTTTTGTAACGCTTATCATCTTTTCCCTGTTGCTGCCCTTTCTTGATCGCTCCTTCAGCATGGATGTGCTTACCAAGAGCTTTGAATTAACCACTTTTGCCAATGAAATAAAATTCTTCAAGACATAGACTGTCCTATGGCTGTAGCTTTGCTCTATTCATTAAACTTTGTGAATTCTATGCATGTATGTATGTAACAGAAAAGTTACAGCAGCAGCACAGCTATCTCTTAGGAAGTTTGGTGTCTTGAAATATATGTGCCTGGAACATATCAGATACATACTTTACTCCTAGATTAAATGTCAGACCTTCCTCCTCCTCTCCAATTTTCCAGTTCCTGTGGTTCAGGATCTAACTGATGCTTCTAAGTAAACTAAGCTGGCAGATGAACCAGCCCACAAACTTTGCATGCTTCAAGAGTACCATCACAGAAGATTGATGAAAATTGCCTTGACCCCATCTGGATGGTGAGTGATGCAGTTTACTGGAAGTTGTCTATCTGGTCTTTGTAGCATTTCATTACTTTCTTGCAGACAGATTATACTTTAGAGCAATTTGATTCCCTGTTTTTGTCTGATGTCTAAAATCCTTGAGTAGTTTAGGTATTCTACTTATACAAGAATAGGGACTGAAGGTCAGGAGTAGTCTAAACAATCCTCAAGCCCAATCATTGTTGACAGACAGGTCATTGCTCCCAAAGCTATCTTTTCCAGATGCCTTCCTTAGTGTGTCCTCTTGACCTGTCACTAGATGTGCCATTTGAGGTACGTGTATCTCCACTTCCAGCTCAGACATATTGAATTAACCCTTCATTAATTCCTCAGTCTAGCTCTAGTAATAGTAGAAAGTATTTGCAGTAGAAAGTAAGTGCAAATTCTTCAGCACATTCTTTGCTTTTCCATGAGAAGAATTTGGCACTACTGGTATAAAGGAATGCTGCCTCACCTGGAGGATGTATGTTAGAAGCCTGATGCCTGATATGCCATGCTTTCTGTATTATGGTAATCGTTAAGGGCTAGAAAACACTTTCTCTAATTCTTAGAAAAGCAGGTCTCAGTAGCTTTCTTCTTCCATTCTCCATGCTCCATAAACTTGGAAAAAAAAAAAAAAAAAGGAAACTTTAGTTGGTAGCATGAATGGCTCATGGGGAGGCGGATGTGTCAGCTGGCGTTGCAAAGACTAAAAGGTTTCAGGATCTCTGCTCACTCTAACACTGTTCTGGGAGGAAGAAAGAAGTGCAGAGCATCTGCAAGAAATGCTGTCCTACGTGGCAACTGGAGTGGTCTGTCCAGTAGCTGCTATGTCCCTTGTTCTTCAGGAATTTAGCTCTCCAGCACACTGTGATTGCATATGCTGTGGGACAGTACTTAAATTAGTCTCTTAGAGAATCAGCAAGTCTGCAACCACAGCTTCAACCCTAAATGAGCTTGTGACCACTTCTCTTTAGTTACCTTCACAGCAGGGCTGATGTCTGCAGTGTCTTAATTCCATGGCATGCTGGGGCTGAGCTTGTGCCCAGCTCAGGAGTGTGAGAAATGTGGGGCCTTGGAAAGTGGGTTTGTGTGAACTGAGTACTTTGCATTCTGCAGTTGTGTGCATTCCTTTCCCTGATGAAAAAGGAGAATAACTCCTTATTTGAAACCTTACAAAACAGACTTAATGTCATAGACTGCAAAACAGAATATGTGTAGGAGTAGAATTTACATGCCATAATGACTTTGCTGGTTCATTGTTTGGAACCCAAACAAAATAAGACTCACAAGTATAAGTTTTACCAATGACTACTTTTTGGGGTTGTGGGGTTTTTTTGTGTGGATTTTTGTTTGTTTGTTTTGGTTTTTGTTTTGTTTGTGGTTTTGTTTTGTGGTTTTTTGGTATGTTTTTGGTTTTTTGTTTGTTTGGTTTTTTGTTTGTTTGTTTTGGGTTTTGTTTGTTTGGTTTGGTTTGGGGTTTTTTCCAAATTAAAATTGTTATTTAACCTCAGAAATATGTTAGAAAATTCATGGTCATCCCTACTCCCACAGAGTATTTTCATCCTTAAAGTCAGTCTTTTGAGGACAACACTGGTACTTTGGGGGCATGATTTAGGCAGAATCTAGACAAGGAAAGAGATGTGTGTCAGGAGGGTCTTCAGCTCCCCAGATGAATGGTAACAATCATCAGAATGAAGTATAGTCTTAGAGATATAAAGTTTAAATAATTTTGTCCTGTTTAAAGTACAATCTCAATTTGACTTCACTATGGAATGGCTGGAGTGCCACTTAGTGTGTTTCTAAGGGAAGTTCTGGAAAGTCACAGTCAAGGACAGTGTCTTTCCTTCAGCCAGAAGCACCAATATTGCCGTTAAGTCTGGCCATCTTTCAAACAGAATTTTGGCCTTCCAGATTCACATGGAGTATGTACGTAGAGCAAAATCAGAAACCTTTGGAGAGGGAAAACTCATTATTTGCTTTTAAATTAGGTTCTCCTGTCTTTTATAGGTATTTTTTTGAGGAAAGTCAAATATGTGTGTAAAAAGTACATGGTTAAAAACCCATTGTGTGGATAAAAGCCGTGTGGGAGCCTTTTCACCATAATGGTGTGGGCAGCAGGGCCAGGGCAGTGATCTTCCACCTGTACTTGGCAATGGTGAGGCCCCATCTCAATGCTGTGTCCAGGCCCATCACTACAAGAAGCACATTGAGATGCTGGAGCATGTCCAGAGAAGGGCAATGGAGCTGGTGAAGGGTCTGGAGCACAAACCTTAAGGACAGGACTGCATGAGCCATCTTGAAGCAACGAACTTCACTTTTGCATTGATGGTTAATGTACCTTCTCTGTGCCTAAGCAGTGTACTGAGGGATGCCAGATGAGTGTTGTTGTGCTAGAACTCACATTAATGAAAGGATCCCTGGGTAAGGGCTCTGCAACCTGACAGTCATTCACAGGCTCTGTGTCACAGGGATGAACAACACTTACAGTAAAAATTCTTCAGTTACAGTGCCACAAAACTTAGCTGTGCAGCAAAAAGGCTGTGGAAATATCAAATAATTTTCTGTGTTTGGCATTTTCTGTATGAGACCCCAACTCTTGCAATTACACATTTAAACTTAGAGAATTGTTTTCGAGTAGAGAAAAGCCACAAAAACCAAGGTCCAAATTGTTCAGTTTTCCCTGAAGACTAATAAAGGCACTCTCCAGCACTTGATTTACCAACTGGTAATTAGTTCCTCTGTGTGCAAATGTATTTTTGTGATTTTCACATGTGTCCCTCTTTAGAAGTTTTGATTCACTTGGAAAATTTTCTGAGTCATGCTTAGAATCCTTGGAATATGATACCTGTTCAGTGACTGTTTTGTATGACCGAACTGAAAAACCCCCTTGCAGGAAAGTCAGAGATTAGAAAAGACCTGATAAATGCTCAGAGCATCTCAGTAACACAGTGGAACAGGAGTGAAACAGGCTTTACAGACAATGCTGACACATGATTTTTTTTTTTTCTTTCCATCTTACATTGAGTAACATGTCTGATGAACTCCACGGAGGCTGTACCCTTTCATATGCTTGAAAATGTGCAGTGGAAACTTGTAGTTCATTCCCATAATGTGAATCAGTGGCACTTTGACTCATTAGAAACAAAAGGAAGGTTACTGAGACATCTGGAATCAGATAATCAAGAAGGGAATAATCAAAGGCAGTTAATAGTTGGAAGGGAAAAGGGAGGACAATGAACAGATTGCCTCTGAAAGACAAATCACTCATCTGAATGGAAAGAAACACCTTTTCTTGTCAGAAGCTGGAGTTCAGCTGACCTGAGAAACATGATAGTTTAACAATAAATGTATACTGTCAAAATTAGCATGGTGAAATAATGGTGATTGTTGTTTGTACAGCATTGGCTCCAGTCAGTGCTTCATGCTTTAGGGATTTGTCTATTAGAGGACTGAGTTCTTTCTGTTAAGGCTGACAGAAGCTGTAGCCCTCAGCAGCAGATACATTTCCAAACCACGTGCTGGGTGACATCAAATCTTTTAGAAAAGTGCCAGTGAACTTTTGGGCATTAAAACAATACATCTGTTTAGAATTTATGTGCTTTAAAATTAGTTGCATACCACGACTGCCTTTCTTTTCACATCCAGACCCAAAATTTTTGAGCAAAAAACAGTGCTCAATTTAGTGTTCAGGTTGTGTTGTAACTTGAGCTGGTTGAGTAGCAGTTAACTAACAGTATATATTTTTGCTGCAGAGATCACAAACATTTGTAAATGTCCCACAGCATGGCAAAAGGCGTCAAAAAACTAAAAAAAAAAAGATGATACAGTAATTTAATTGTCTTCTGAAAAACCAACAGTAGAAATGGAGAAAAAACCAAACAAGAACTTTTTGACTCAAAGAAACTGGGATTATTCGATCATGTGAATATTTGCCACCAGGGTTGTGATAAAGTCTTAGTTCAGCACAGCTCATACCTCCTGCAGGACATTGAGGACGTCCTTCTAAACATTCAGCTGCTTGCACATGAACTGAGAGGTTTTACAGTAAAGCAAGCAATGATATGTATATTCCAGATGAAAAAATCATCGCATGGAATGTAGCCTTCAGCTAAAATAAAGGATTTCCTTGTTAATCTCTCCTGTCATCTGCCCCGGCTTATCCTAGCATGTCTCCTATTATAAGGCCTCAGCTGTTAATGCACACAAAACTTCATTTTATTTAAAATATGTCTTAAGAGTTCCTCTTTAAATAAAATTTAAAAATATTTTCATTCTCTACATGAATGTTGGTGACAATGCAATTTGGGTTTTTTTAAGCAGGCTTTCCTTATTGGAAATTTTTATAGGGCTGATTTACAAAAGCTCTGTTTGTTGTATCAGGATCATGAGGTTGGGTTTCATAAATATGAGGGAAACAGAATCAGTCTCTAACTGTCATTGACTTCCAGTGAGATTTCTGAATCTAAAATATGGAATAAGTGGGAGCATTAAACTATTGATTTCTGTCACTGGAAGTATTTCAGAGTGCGTAGGCCAAAACAGAGAAACAGAGGGGAAAAAAAAGCCCGGTTCTTTTCACCAGTTGCAGTCTGTATTCACTGCTTAACCAAAACTATCTTAAAAGTTAGGGAAAATTTCTCGAATAGGTGGGATCCTTAGACGTACACCAGTACCACTATAGTGCACCAAACCCACTTAATGAGGCATGTAGCATGGGACAGCAAAACTGGATTTCTGCTTTGACAAAGAGTCTTCTGTCAGGCAGCTGCAGAGATCATGCAGAAAAAAAAATAAATAGAGCCACCTTTGAAAAGTATCCTGACTATTGCTTTATCCTACAGATAATCTTTGTGGCCCTACATGGACACAGTTCAGTTAAATCCATGTCTTTGTTCTACTGAGGAGCCCAGAACCGGACCTAAGACTCCCAAGGGCAGCCTCACCAGGGCTGAGTAGGAAGGATCACCTCCTTTGACCAGCTGCTAGTGTTCTTGCTAATACAGCTCAGGATACTGTTGGCCTTTTTCACCCTGAGGGCATATTGATCAACTGTGGTCAGCCTGATCTGCCAGAACCCAAAGGTCCTCCTCAGCAAAGCTTCTCTCCAACCATGCAACTGCCAGAAAGTACTAGCGCCTTGGTTTTTCTTCACCAGAAACAGGACTGTGCATTTACCTTTGTTGAGAGTTTTCTCTCTGGAATTTCTCTCTGCCTGTTTTTCCAACCTCTATAGGTTCCTCTGAACAGCAGCACACCCATCTGGTGTATCAGCCTCTCCTCCCAGCTTTGTGCCATTTGCAAACTTCCTTCAGAGGGTGTTCTCTGACCTATCATCTAGGTCATCAATGGAAAGGTTATACTGTGTTGGCCCCACTATTGAGCCTTGAGGTACGCAGCTCCTGACTTGCGTCCAACTGGACTTCATGCTGCTGGTAGAAACACTTTGGGCCGAGCAGCTCAGCACATTTTCAATCCATATCATTGTCCACTCTTCTAACCTGTACTTTGTCAGCTTTCTGTGATGGCAGGGATGCAGTGGCTTCACTAGAGGCAAGGTAAAGAACATCAGCTGCTCCCTCCATTACCTGCCCAAATAGTGACCTCTTTGTAAAAGCCGTCAGGTCAGACAAGTGTGTTTTTTCCCTTGTAAAATCCATGTCGACTACTCCCAAAAATCTTCTTGTCTGTCATGAATTTAAAAATGTGTTCCAGTAAGACTTTCTCCCAACACCTTCCCAGAGACTGAGGTAAGGTTCAGTGTCCTGGAGTTGCCCACACTTCCTACTTAACACTTCTTGAAGATAGAAGTGATCTTTGCTTTCTCCCAGGTAGTCAAGAGTGGCCTTGCCATGACTGACAGTTCCCTCAGCACTTTTGGGTGCATCTCTTCAGGCTCCATGGACTTATGCATTTCAAGGATGCTTAACTTTCTCCTAAGCCAGTTCTCCTCCGTAGAGGGTAGATACTGTTTTTTCCATACTTTTGCTCTGTTCTCAGAGGCCTTGGATTTCTGAAGGCCAAACTTATTAGTAAAGACTGAGCTATAGGAAGGCACTGACATTTCTGTATCATTCATCACCAGTTACTGTGCTCCATGCAGCAACAGACACATATTTTCCTTTGCTTTCTTTTTACTGTTTTCATACTTGTAAAATCCTTTTTTGTTGCTGTTCACATACCTTCCCAGATTCAACTCTTGTTAGCAGCAACTTGCTCATCCATGCAGACCTTCTGTAAGATTTTTCTGCTTGATTTCTTACTTGTCAGAGCAGACCTTTCTTGAACTACAGAACGTCATCCTTGCTGGCTCAGCCAACCCTACTGGAACCTTCTTCTCCACAGGATTTTCTCCTGGGATTCTTCCAAGCACATTTCTGAAGAGGTGGAAATGTGCTTTTATGCAGTCTTGAGGCTGTGGTCTTGATTTTTACCCTCCTATTTCCTCTTAGGACCCTGACCTCCACCACTTTATAGTCACTGCAGCCAAGGCAGCCTCCAACTTTCACATTTCCCAATAGTCTTCTTCTGTTTTCTTTAAGTATCAGACCTGGCTGAACACCTTCCCTTCTTGACTCCTCCACTACGTATTCAAGGAGGCTTCAATGCACTTGAGAATTATCCCAATTACATGAGCCCCACTGGACAGCCCTTCCAGTAGATCTTAAGGAGGGGTTAAAGTTCCCCTGGAGGACCAGAGACTGTGATGTTAAAGTTCCATTTGTTTGCTGGATGTGTTGAACTGCTTTCTTCTGACCAGGCAGGTGATAGCAGGTACCCACTGTGACAGTGCCCCTGTTGGTCTGCCACTAATCTTGACACAGAAGCTCTTGCCTGCCCCAAGGCATTTCTGTTTGCATTTCTGATGCTTTTACACATCAAGTCACTCCCCTCATCATCCCTGCCCTTTCATCCTTAAAAACCCTCATCTCTCCATTGCAGTCCTCTAATCATTCCACCAACGTTTATAATGTGGTTTCTTAGAACAAATGTTACAATTTCTGATGTGCTTGTAACTGCATTTTAAGTGGAATTTTGTGGTATAATCATAGATGGCAAACTAGTCTGAAACTGACCCTGCCAAAAGGTTCCATGCTGTAACGGGTGGATGACAGCCCCCTTCTTTCAAAACCCCTTGAGATAGTGCAGCTGACAGCTGCTGGGAGACACAGGCAGGTGACTCTCTGGGGAGGAATAACAGAAGGTGTGGCAAGCAAAATCTGTTTCTGTAAAACTGCTCAGAGTGTAGGTACTTGCACACACTCGTTCATAAACTATATCTTGGGTAATAGACCAGTGTCTTGTAGGCAAAGAGAAAAAGATAGGATGGAAACATAAACTATGAATCAAATCACAGATAAACTTTATTTGAAACTGAAAATTGCCTTCACAGTAGTGTGGCTGACCAGCAAAAGTAACAGATACTGAGGATCAGGCTTACCTAGTTACAGATTATTTTAATTTTTTTTTTTTTGCCTTTAGTGATTATGATGAAAATTCCTCATAATATTTCTCCTTGAATAAAACAAATTATCTCTTTCTCTTTTTTATACTTTGTCTCTTTTTCTTAGCACTTGAATCTTGCAAAAGTCATTGGTTAAGGTCAAGTTAATTCAACTTTTCAAATTGTTTCTGTAACTGTTCTTTGATAATGACATTAAAAATTATTATTCAGCTTATCTTGTCTCTTTAAAAGAAGTAGGATACTCTTTCTCATTGAATTGTCAGACTAATTTTCAGTGAAATTAGTGGCAAAGCTTCCTTTGATTTCCAGGTACCAGATGGAGCCCTAGGCATCTGAAGAGCAGATCTTATCTATTCATGACATACTGGAATAATCTGTTTAAATGATAGTGGCTCCTTTTGCATGGGCAATAGTAGGTTTTGTGTGCCTTGTAAATCCAAGCATCATTGGCCTATACTTTAATAGTAGAGATAGTCTTATAGAGGCATATGCATTCAAAATGTTCAAATCCCCTTTATATGACTTTAGTTCCTCTTTTGGAATTATGCTGGATCCAAAACCTGTCAGTTAATGATAGCTTTTATGTAGCCTTCACTGTAGGAGTGTGTGGGGGTGTTTCCCATGTGTGGATTTGTAAGTGTGTGCACGTGCTTGCTGACATAACCTGAATATTTCTTGGAAAGTGCTGGCATAACCTGAAATTTCTTGGAAAGTGCTATCATCTGTGAATGTAAAGTTCTATGTACTCTGGCTCCTATTCCAGAATTATTTGAAATGGCTTTCCTTTTATGAGATGAATATTTACTTCAGATGAATGTTTACTACAAAATGCAGGAGCACTTCAGAAGCAGGACTTGACCCACTGGGATACAGAGTCATGTCTTCTTCTGCCTTCAGCCACTGCAGGTCTTCTCTTCTCTTTGATCTTCTGCCTTCAGCCACTGCAAGTCTTCTCTTCCTTTCAGCACAGTGGCTTCAAGATGGCATGAAGAGTGCTGCCCAGATTCATCAGTTTTCTGTTGATAAGTATGCTTCCCTTCAAAATGGTAGAAAGCGATTTTGAGTGTCCTTAGCTCAGAAAATACTGCCAAAAAAAGAGTGATATGTAGAAGGCAGACAACACTACTTTATCTGGCCCTGGTCTGAAATGAAAACAGTCACCAAAGCTTTTGGAACTGAACCTGATGCAAGCGATACATACTGGGCATGTGCTGATCATTCCTCAGAGGAAAGCTGGTTATCCTGCTTAGTGTTTGGACATCCATTAGTGTTTGTATGGAAGGGAGAAACTGACTTCTTCCAGTAAGGCAATTCTGAGAAAACAAGGGAAGCAAAAATTTGGGTGGCTGGGGAGATCCTCAGTTGAACAAGAGCATGGATTGGCAGTAACTGAAGACAAGAGTAGCTCAGGCTGCAGTTACTTCTCCTGAGGGGTGAATCTGGCTTAGCATTCTGATGTTTAGGAGCACTTGAGTGTACTGGGAGTGGATTGCTTGGCTCTATTTTCTTCACTGATAGGTTCATTTGGTTTTACCCCCTTTAACAATATCATAAAAGCAGTATCATGCAAACAAAAATAGTTAAACATATAAAAGCAGATTTAAAAGCCGCAAGTGGTTCTTGCTCATCAACCTGCAGCATTTTCTCCGAGGACACTGGATTTTATTCTAGGCTGTGATATTGTAAATCAGCATGGACTCAACCAACACCCAGTGTGGAAAGCCAAAACCACATCATTACCCAGAAATTGTTGGTCCATGGCAAGTACTATTAACAAGTCTCTGCCTGGTAGGGAGGAATGTTTTTCTGTTAATAACTTGGCCTAGCTCCAATGTTATATGAACTTACTTTTTCCTGATGTTCTTTTATTGGGTTAATGAACTCTTGTTTTCCCATCCTAAGCTGTTACACTGCCAAATGGTTGCTATATCTTCTGTCCCAGAAGAGGCTGCATTTTGTTCACCTGTACTATAGTTTCTGTTCTCTAAATTATCCCAATGGATCTCTAAACTAATTTAGAATACATGTATATATATATGTTTATATATATCTGAAGGTATGTAGCCATACAAAGTTACTCCAACAGACCTCATTTCGTTACTGTGGTGAAGATGGATCTTCCAGGGCGGTTGAGTTACACTGACACATAATCGTGACTCTGCAGCTTTTTATGGCAATGTTCTCATTGCCTTGAAGAGTTACAGATCTATTCTAATGGCTTTATCAGCCTAATTATTATCTGGGGAAAAACTAGCCTTGCTTGGAACAAGCAGCAAGAGTGTTCTGCTCTCTGGCATTGCAGTGCTTCTCTTCTGTTCTGCTGCAGAAGCAGAAGTAATCAGTTCTGAGGAGGAGGTAAGATTGCATTCAAGTAACAGCCATTGTAAATTTGCATAAAATCCAAGGGATCTGGCTTATGCAGGGCAGGAATTTAGGTCTCTGTCCTCTCATTTCAGGGAGAATCAATTCTGATGCTTTGCATACTTAGCTGTTTCACAGTATTTGCATTATAAGACTTGTCTTCTGGTGAAATTAGCAATTAAATGGAAAGTTTTAGTGCCATCACCCATTTCTTGAAATACAGCAGCAGAGAGAGCTCTTATGCATGTTCAAATACTACAAAGCTTCCAACAGTTTTCTGATTTGTAACCTGCTCCATTTAGAGTTCTCTCCACGACAACACATGAATATTTTTGTTGAACAACTGGCAGTGGACTTGCCTGCTGATCTATTCTCCCAAGAGTAACACTGTTAGAAGTAGGCCCACTTAAAAAGAAAGTACACCATTTTACTTAAAAAGCCATATCATCTTAAGATTGTTTTCCTTTCTTCTGCTCTCTCTGAATTGACAGCAGAAGGGAGGGCAGTATCATAAGGATGTAGGTACATGGTAGTCTAGTTTATTTCTAATATTTTGCAGCTTATCTATGTGAGGAACAAAGTCCAGCAAAACTGACATTGTTTTCATTGTCCTTGAGACAGTCAGTTCCTTGACTAGCACACTGCAATAACATTAAACATTGGCTTAGATCAGGATAGATGTTTTGCAGCAAAGGACATATTTTTCAAATTCTTGTGCTTTGGGTACATGGGATGATGAGCAGAAGGGTTTTGTGCAGCTACCTTTCCACGTTGTTAGATTCTGGTAATGCTGTTTTCTTGCTACTTATTACAAAATTGGAAATGATTCTTGCTTTACCAGGTTGTTACATATTTGAGCTGTGTTTGCAATAGTATAATGTCAATGCTTTTGCCAGTGGAGAACGCAAGTCTCTTTTTTCCCACATGTAGTTTTAAAAAAGAGTGAATTATGATTGTGACCTGACAAAGGATTTTCAAATGTGCAGCAAACTTTCTGTGCACAGTTGCGAAAGGACTTACCAGCTTCCCTTGAGTAATGCAAGACTTCAGACCACACAAACACTGAAGATCAAAACTACTCATGCATCTGGCATCACCAAAGATTTAACTAGGGCGTCATTTTCCTTGCATGTTACAGGCAGAAGTGTGAGCCAGTTGAGAACCACATGTAACATTACCGGCAAAAGACTGGGTTGTTCTCTCTGGTTCCTCAGTATTGTCTTTCTGTGACCTTATATGTTCTGACTCTTGTCTAGAGAGAATCAGACAATAAAGACCAGCTGTATAATGACTTTTCTTCTGTTTCGTCTTTAACCCTTGAAATTGACCATCTTCAGGGAGATTGTGATACATATCAGAGCAAGGAGATTCAAGACTGTCCTATGTTAGATGAGATAAAGCTTTTACCTGTTGCATTCATCTCAGACCTTTAGTTACCCTCCTTTAGCCCCACTTAATTTAGTTGCTTTAACTTCAGGTGTTTCTTTCTAATCCCACCATTTATTGTTTGGGGTTTTTTGCATCTTAGAACGGTTTTTGTATCAACAGGATTTAAATTAGGACCTTCATCATGGCATTGAAACGTCTGTGTTTTAAACCAACAGACCATTAACTTACTGATAATCACTGCGTAAGATGGTCAGCACACTTTCCCATGTCATTGTGACCAGCTTTGTGAGCTGATATCAGTCATAATTGTGCCTTCAAGGAGTGAATGTCGTGTGGGAAAGGCCATGACACTCTCTGCAGCTATGTACATGGAATATGCAAAGAAGTAAGAAAACAGATGAGTGTCATGATTTATTTTGCTACCACTATGCTTTATGGCTGTTTGATGATGGATTGATTAGATCTGGATGCTCACTACAGAACAGGAGAAGATCACCTGATAGCAAATTAAGAACACGTAAGAAATTAAGTCGATAGCCTCAGAGAACCATGGGTTAAATCTGACTGATTTAAGAAAGAAAAAGAAAATCCCTCTATTTTCTGATGGTTAAAAACTTCATAAGTGGATTGGGCAAGTTGAGTTTTGGAAGTTGTAACCCTGCTTATTGTGGGTAGTAGCCTTTTCCAGCAAGGCAACAAAAGCAAAAAGATTAAAGGAATATGGGGAATCAGGGGAAACAATGTGTTTTTTTCACTATGCTGCTGTGGTGCAAAAACACATATGAGGCTTTAAAGGCTTTAGATGTCCATGAACAAGGCCAAAAGGGAGAACCTGCACCAGTAGTGCATGGTGGTTACTGAAAAAGAAATGCTGAGTGATCATCATGGGTGACTGTCTGTTAAACGTGCACTGGGATGCCCACCTGCCAGCCTGATAGAATCACAAAAAGTTTACTGCCTCCTGGCAGCTGAAATTCATGATGTTGTCAAGAGGGCACCCCAAACTGTCAAAAGCACGGACTACTACTCGCTAGTACTTTTTCACGTGGATACAAATGACACCACAAGCCAAAAAATAGGTAGGATCAAGGAAAACCATAAAGGCCTGGCAAGGCAGATGAGAAATATCCCTGCCCAAGTCATCTTCTCATTTGTCCTCCTGGTTAGAGGAATCAAGACAGCCAGAAGCAGATGCATAGTGCAGATCAATGTCCTTGTGTCTGGTGCCATTGAGAAGGCTTTGGTTTTCATAACAATGGGATCCACCTGTCTGAAAACAGCAAGAGAATCTTTGGCAGCAGGCTGACCAGTGTGGTGAGATAGGCTTTCAACTGAAGGACTCAGTGTTGGGGTCCAAAGTGGAAATGCTTTTGCCGTTGTTTCCTCCTGGGGAGTAGGTCATGCCAACCAGTTCAGTGACAGATATTCCTCCAAACTCAAGACCAGAGTATCCCCATGATGAAGAAATCAGGCAAAGGGGGCAGGAGATTTGCATGGATGAGTAAGGAGCTCCCAGTAAATCTCAAATGCAAGAAAGCAGTTTACAGGAAATGGAAAATGGACAGGCCAAATGGGAGGACTGTAGGAACATTGTACCTTAAGGAGTGTTTTGATTATATTGAAATTGATGAAAACAAAGATGACGAGGTAGAGTGAGGGTAAAGATCAGGGGAAGGTCAGCAGGGAAGACGTCATGATGGGAGTCTGTTATGGACCAGCCAAGCAGGACAAACAGGCTGATGAGGCATCCTACAAGCAGCTGGCAGAAGTCTTCACAGTTGCCGGTCCTCATAGGCAACTTCATCTTGCCAGATGTCTGATGGAAGTACAACACAACAGGGAGGAAGCAGTCTAGGAAATTCCTGAAGTGTGTGGAAGACAGCTTCCTAACACAACTGGTAAATGAGCCTACCAGAGAAGGGACCCTGCTAGACCTGCTGTTTGTGAACAGAGAAGGACTAATGGGTGGTGATGTGGTTGGTGGCCATCTTGGGCATAGTGACCACAAAATGTTGGGTTTCAATATGGGGTGAAATAAAGGAGTGGGACCAGCAGAACTTTCACCTTAGACTTACAGCAGGCAGACTTCGACCTGTTTAGGAGATTGATTGACAGAGTCCCTTGGGAGTCAATCCTGAAGGGCAGAGGAGTCCAGGAAGGCTGGATGTGCTTTAAAAAGAAGTCAGTAAATATGCAGGATCAGACTGTTCCTGTGTGTAGAAAAATGAGTCATCAGGGAGTAAGACCGGCCTGGTTTACCAGAGAACTTATGGAAAAAAAAAAAAAAAATCTCCTGTCTCTGGAAGGAGGATCAGGTAACTCAGGAGGACTATAAGGATATTGTAAGGTCATGCAGGGAGAAGATTAGAAGGGTCAGAGCCCAGCTAGAACTTGATCTGACTGCTGCAGTTAAAAACAATACAAAAAGTTTCTATAACTACATTGGCAGCAAAAGGAAGCATGATCCGGGGAACTACAGGCCTGTCAGACTTACTTCGGCTCGAAGCAAGGTTATGGAAGAGATCATCCTGAGTGCCATTACATGGAATATGCAGGACACTAGGACAATCAAGACCAGTCAGCATGGATTTAGGAAAGGAAGGTCCTACTTGACCAACCTGAACTCCTTCTATGACAAAGTGACCCACTTAGTAGATGAGAGCAAGGCTGTGGATAGTTTCTATCTAGATTTCAGTAAAGCATCTGATACCATTTCCCACAGCATTCTCCTAGAAAACCTGACTGCTTGTGGCTTGGACAGGTAAACTCTTTGATGGCTGAATAGTTGGGCCCAGTTGCCAGCCAGTCACTAGCAGTGTTCCCCAGGACTCAGGTTTAGGGCCGGTCCTGCTTAACACCTTTACTCATGATCTGGACATGGGAATTGAGTGCACCCTCACTAAATTTGCAGATGACA